>CATIWM010654154.1:0-11927 GCA_949671775.1 Mallotus repandus
GGCCAATCTAAAGAGGGCATTAAGTTCAACAACAACCAAAGAATAAAGATTAAAGAGATTTTAATTCTAATAATTACACGGTTGAAAATGAAATAAGAACCCTAAAAATCTATTTAGCTACTCATGTTGAAAGGAAGAGAGCAAAATGATGTAAAGAAGAAATAACCAATCATTATTAAAAGAAATTAATAACAAATGAGTTTAACAAAGAAAATGCCCTTTGCTTCAAACAGCTGCAATGGAAGGTCTTGTTCCTTCAAAACTTCAAAACTAATTCTCTAACTCAACATGAACAAGAACTTGAATCAAAACTAACTTTGATTCTTTAAAGTAAAAATTTAGAGAAAAGTAAGACTAAGATAAAGATTGTTTTTACTCTTATAAAAGCCCCCTATTTATAGCCCTAAGCCTCTGACAACTTTGAGGTTTGCTATAATTCAAATCTCATAAAATCCCATCAAATCATCAGCTCAAAAATTGAATTTAAAAAGTTGTTGTAACAGCTTGCACAGCTGTGCACACCCATGCACGTGGCTGTACAAGAACAATCTTCTTTATGCTGAATCAGGTTGTGTGGCTGTGTCGTAAGGTGCACGTGGCTGTGTTACCTTTCCAATAACCAGGCATGGTTGTGTCCACCCAAGCACATGGCTACGCAAGAGCAGGCTGCCTTTAAGACTTTACTTTCCTTTAAGAGTTTGACATGTTGTAACCTACATATCTCCATCTTACTTTTTAGACTCCCCAAATCACTCTAACAATCTCCAAGGCATCATTATTTCAAAATTCAAATAAAGATTAAATAAACAAACTTAAAAATCAACAAAAATTAATTAAATCCTAATAACTAAACAAAATTAACAAAAATAAATAAAAGATATTTAAATGAAATAAATCAATTAAATATGCATATAATTAGATTCTAATTCCATAGAAAATAGTGTTCAAAATATACGGTTTTTCACAATCATCAAATTCCCCCTCACTTGAGTCTTTGCTTATCCCCAAGCAAAATATGAAAATAACCTATTCATATAAAGAATCAAAATCATCAGCTAGTTTTGATTTGACTAGCCATTCTAATCTTCATTTAATATAAAGTTTAAAAACCATAAATTAAAACAATAACTCGAGGTTAAGGCTGTAGCATTTACCGTGTGAAAAGCAAACTATTCCATTGAATTCATGAAAATGAACAATTAACACCCAAGAAAAATGAAAGTAATAGGAATTATTATTATACTTATGTAGTCCATAATTCACACATACAAAGCATCCATATGGCACTCAACTTATTTTTTTAATCAAAGTCTTCCCAGTATCAATATCCCCTACCTTTCCTATACTACTCAGTGTGTATACCTCCAAAAAGGCTCCTTTGGATACTCTTACTCTATAATAGAGCATTGGAGTAAAAGGAGCATAAGAGTTTAAATTTAAGTTTTTAGCTCCAAACGAGTGCATTTTATGCTCCATCTCATTTTTTTAGAGAGTAGCTAATAGGGGCCTAAATATATATGAACTAGACCATCCTAAGAGAAGAAACTTAATTCGTACATACAAGCATCTTTCTCAAGTATTAAGCATCCAAGTCTTAATGGAAGAGTAAGCATTAAGTTTATTAAAAATAAAAAATCCCTAACTACAAATCATTTTTCGAATTTAAAGGTCAAACAAAACGTTGAAGGAAGATTATCACACTTACTCAAGAAAACAATTTTTGATGAAATAAACTCTCCTTAGGAATATAAAAACTCAAGTAACATGCATCTAATAGTCTGTGTAACTTCAATTTTTTGAAAGAAAAACAAATAAACATATAAATTTCAAAAACAAAAAGAAAAGGAAAGAGTACTTCCCTTACTTGGATGCACCTGGAGGCAAGCTGAAGATGAACTCCATTGCTGCTTCACTAGGTCCCTTTGATCTTTTATCTTGAATGACTTATTGTTTAAGCTCTTCAATTTGGGTTTGCAGCTTCTCCACTTTTTCCTCACATATTCTTTTCAAAACTTTCCATCTCAATTGACAAGCACACAATCATGTTAAATTCAAAATGTTAAATTTGAAAATTAAAAACTAAAATCAAAAATCAAAAATTGAAAATTTTTAATTTCTCCCCTGCTTTAAAATTAGCAATGTTCTAATTAATGAAATGGGGAAAATTTTGAAGCTTTTTTTTTACACTATGCACCTCAATATGCACAGCTGTGTGCTATGCTCTCTCCCACTTCCCGAACTTACAGGCACAACTATGTGCACCTAGGTGCACGGTTGTGCCTAAGACTTTAACCCTTAAATATGATCGAATAAGCCAGATATTCCTTCATAAAAGTTGTAGATATTTTTATAATAATTCCATATCACTTTGATTCACCTCAATTGGACATTTATAGGTTAATATATTGCTAATGTACTAAGCATTACGCATCCTAAAAATGAAAGATGCATGTACTGATTTCAACTCAAGATTTAGAAACTCAAACGAACTCGGATTTTAACAAATAAATGCAATTTATAAAGCTTAAGATGTCTAATTCAATTTTCTAGAATATCACTTTCTCATTAAAAGACTTTAAGGATGTCAAAAGGTTTACCAAATATCAGAGGTCGAATTCCTCTTTTTCAGTTCCTGAAAAACAATCACTAAGGGGAAAATCATGAGTTTGTAAACCAAATGAGGAAATAAAATTAAACGAGAAAAAAATTAAAAAAGAAATCAAATTAAAAAAAATAACATGTTTGGTTAAGCTCCCAAGAAGCACTTGTTTAAGGTCTTAAAGCTAGACCATCGCCATATCTTCAAAGTCATTAAGGAACATGCTCCCCATAAGTACGAGCATCCTTCACTTTTGGCCTCCATATTGTGTACTTTCTTCTATTTTAAACATTTGAATGAACACCCTTATTTTTGGGCTTTGTGATCAGAAACGCATCAGAAAAACAAAACTTTTAACCATAAAATCCATAGCCCAGATCCATGTAATTTGAACTAAGAGGGTTTCCAATCACTTAGCAAGATGATCTTAAGGCAAGATTGTTGGACGGATGAGAGGGTGTTCACACTGGTGACACCCTACCTTGAGCTTTATGTATACTTTTTGTCGGATTGAGATGTCATCAAAGGATCATGCCTCTGCGGTATCCACATGTACTAGGTGATCCCAAGGAAAGTAGGTCTACTAGAACCTTTGTTGTCCCATAACACAAAAACTCTCTGTGTATTTTCTTTTCACAAAAGAAGTGCAGGAAGAAGGAGGAGAAAAAGTGGCTTAGCATAAGCATATTAAACCCTAGAGAATAAGATGTATATATGGCCATCCATTCTAAGGTTTCATACATCTTCACTGACCAAAACAGTTTTGGTAAGTCTAAACTTCATTTTTCTATTTTGATTCTAATTCCAAATTAGAATCATTTTCTATTTATTTTAGATAACTTACCTGAAATAAATTAGGAAATAAATAAATGAATACTAACATAAATACACACACACACACACATACACACACACACACACACACACACACACACACACATATATATATATATATATATTTTATTTATTCACTTATTTATTTAATCTTTCCATAGAGATAATTATTGGGCTTATTAACCCAAGTCTACTTTGGGAATGTTCTAAGTGTGCGGCCCTGTAGGTTCACATAACGTTGGCTGTGAGCCTAAAATTCCCGTTTTAGTCCACAAGTCATAATTAGTCTCTCACAAGACATTATGACTACCCAAGTTATGTGAAGGCTGTAAAGGCCGATAATCCAACATAACCTAATACACAACGTGTACTATAGTCCTTTTATCATATGATGTCCTAATTGAACATAAGGCATGGAATATGTCATCTTTATATTGTTCAATCATATTTTTTCTCGATCCCAAGCAGATGGATACTGATAATTCTTTATCATTCTAGCATGGCCATGCATTTCTCTTCAGTTTAACTCATCGAGGGGCCAAACATATATCTTCTCAAAATAACTGAAGGATAAATTCCATCTTAATCACTTTCATTCCTTACACAACCCATTATGTATCCAATCACAACCTATTTTATCATCCGGTTAAAGTATGGTGTAGGGATGTGTTAAAATATAAAACTTATCATGCAGGAAACCATGGTGATCTCAGGTCAGAGGACTCAAATAATACTGCTGTGATGAGAATCACCTATGACAATAATCCATGTGGTATTCTCATCGTGGGTCGATCCAATAAATCATTTCTCTAAATATGTACCTATGAGTTTGACTGAATATCTTATATACATTATTAGTAAAACTTAAATCATCAATCAACCTCATACTAGTCTTTATTCATTGTTGTTCCCACAACAATAATCGACTAGGGATATTTAGATTATAATTCAAATATCATCTAAGAGTTTTACTATCAAGTCACGTACTTGATGATCTTAGTAGAATTAACTAATCAAGAATAATACTAGAATTAGCCAGTAATAATAAAAATGCCTCTTTATTATTAAAATAAAAATATGACAAAGTCAAAGTATAGCCATTATATATATATATATATATATTTATTTATTTATTTACTTTTTTTATTTAAGGTAATGGTTATCTTAAATAAATAGGAAATATATTTTTGATTTAGTATTTAAAATAAAATTAGAATTAAGAATGGTACATACCAAAAGGTGTTTTGGTAAGTGAAACCTTAATTAAGAAGTCTATAAATATATCATGTTCTCTAGGGTTTCACGTCTATCACTTCAGGCACCTATAATTTGTTTTCTCACCCTTTTGTGAAAACAAAACGCAAAGTTTCTTCATTCTTGTTTTTATGAGAAAATCAAGAAAGTGTTAGCACACATGGATTCATTTTGAATCAAGGGTTGTTCGTGTGGATACCAATAGAGGACACATGCTTTTGAAGACATCTCAATCCGTTGAAAGAAAATGAAAAGCTTGAGGTAAGGTGTCACATGTGTGAACCTCCTCTCTTCCTTCAGTACTCTTTCCTCTACTTACGATTGTGGTAAGGTTTTAGAAACCCTAATTAAATTAGTTAATCGAATTACATGGATCTGGGTTCGGGTTTGTGATAAAATTTTTATTTTCTGCTACGTTTAGTATCATGAAACCCGACAATGGTATCAGAGCTGCTTGTAATTTGATTAATTAGATTCTGTATATATATGATATATGTTTGGGTGTTTGATCCGTTTTTAAAAAGGGTTTTCAAAAATTTATCAAAAGGTTTTCATTTTGTGACGTTGTTATAATCTGTATGAAAACATAATTAAAAAAACATTAATTTGATTAATGTTAATAAATGTTTAATTTGATTAAATTGTATTTAGAATTTTAATTTTCTGTTTTATGTATACTGTTTTTATGAAAAACAATATATATATTCTGTTTTATTAATAAAACAAAATATTTTGTTTTGAAATATGATCACTAATCTATTATATATTCCGTTTTAATTAATATGATTAAATAAAATTGCAAGTTCATTTTCTGTTTAAATGTTAAAATAGAAATATTATGATTATACAAATTTTTGTTAAAGGGGCAATCTGTTTAAGTGTTAAACAGATTATGCAGAATGAATTTGTTTTGAACATATTCGTTAAAGCTGTAATATGATTCCAATAAATTAGGGTTTTAATGTGGCGGCTGTTTAAAAAAATTCTTTTTTGATCTGTTTTGAACAAATTAATTGGACTGTAATTTGATTATGGAAATTGTCATTGTTTTAGGGATTTTGGCAACAACTCATTCAAAGAGTTAAGGTAAATTGTTTACTTTTGGGGGCGCTGCCCCTTGACCCCGAATGGCTTTGTCACATTATTCATTTTTTAACATAATAATTAAATGCTATGTAAATTGAATTATTATGCAATATGTGTTTATTGTTAAATGCATGGTGCATAGCATGGCCCTTAGACCCAATGTGATTGGATTTAATTATTTTATGGGTTGTAATTTTAAATACGGCCTGTGAGTCATTTTATTTGTTGTAATTATTTTATTTTATTATTATTAAATAGTAACAGAATAGTTTTTAATTACAACAAGTTATGTAATGTAAATTAAGACCAAAGGTGTAAGTACAAGTTGGAGGCCCAGGATGGAGATCCAAAGGAGGGAGCCCAAGAAGGAGGTCTATGGTAGAAGATGGAGATCCACATTGAAGGCTCAAGCTTGTATTTATAATACTAACTAGGCTTGACCTTTAAACTTCATATTGGCTTATAAAGATCAATTTAGATATGGGTCGTGCTATGTCACGTTTATCTTATTTATATACTATGCATGTGATGCCATGTATATAATGCAAGATGGTAACAACTAAATAAGATAAAAACAACTAAAACCCCATTTAAAATTAAGTCATTAAAATGTATCCCATTAATTAACACTTATCAAGATTTGGATTGTAATATATAGGTTATGCCAAAGCATAGTGTATAAAGCCATTTAAATAAGATAAGATGGATAATGGTTATATCCATATGTTTAAGATGGTTTGATATAATTAAGTTATCAAAACGATTTTGGACCTACGACATCATATAGGATATGTCGGTACATGTGATGTCAATATCCTATAAATATCCAAGAATTACATAAGATGTAATTGGTAAAGTGTTACCTACCTGAATAGCCATACTTCAAGTGATATGCCAAAGCTTACTTGAAGTGGGGTGAAATATGGATCTTAGCCCACTAAGTAATTTCAATTATTGAAATCATGTTGAGGGTTTATTATTGTTTCTGAATTTTAGTGGGAGTTTTATTATGCTTCATTCATTTATAATAAAATACTAAATGTACTCTATATATATTTGTTGTAGATAATGACTTCGAACACTGCACCTACCATGTCACTGCGATTAATCCTTGAGAAGGATAAGCTTAGTAGGACTAACTTTCTTGACTGGTATAGAAACCTGAGAATTGTTCTTAGGTAATAAAAAAAGGAATATATCCTTGATAATCCTATCCTAGAGGAACCAGCTATTAATACTTCTAGAGCACAAAAGGATGTTTATAGTAAGCATCTCAATGATTCAGTTGATGTCACTTGTCTCATGCTTGGATGCATGGAGGCTGAGCTAGAAAAGCAACTAATGGAAATGGAGGCTTAAATGATGATAGGCCATCTCAAGGAAATGTTCCAAGAGAAAGCCATAATTGAAAGGTTCAATACCATCAGGGCATTGCTCTCCTGCAAGTTGACCGCTAGCAGCTAAGTGAGTCCTTATGTTCTAAAGATGAAGGGTCATCTTTAACACTTGGACAAACTTGGTCTCAAGATTGAACAAGAATTGGCTGTTGATATCATTCTCCAATCTTTGCATGAAGCTTCTGATGGTTTCATCATGAATTTCAATATGCATAGTATGGAAAAAAACTTCTTTAGAGTTGCATGGGATGCTTAAAACTGCTAAAAAGAACATCAAGAATACCACTAAAGGTGTTCTAATGGTCAATAAGGGAAAGGGTATGAAAAAGGTTAAAAAGGGTAGGGGCAAGACTCCCAAAGGCTTTAAGAAGCCTAGGCCTAAGCCCAAGCCCAATCCCAATCCCAAAGCCAAACCAAAGCCACCAATGGAGGGAATAAGCTATTTCTGCAATGAGCCAGGTCATTGAAAAAGAAATTGCAAGCTATATATTAATGATCTGAATAAGAAGGGTAGTGTGACTACCTCTTCAGGTATTCATGTTATAGAACTTAATTTATCTACTTCTGATTCTTGGGTATTAGATATTGGATCAGGATCTCACATTTATTCTAATGTGCAAGGTCTAAAAAGGAGTAGATAATTGGCTAAAGGCGAAGTGGACCTACGAATTAGCAATGGAGCAAGAGTTGTTGCCTTAGCTGTAGGGACTTATGAGTTGACTTTGTTTAGTGGACTTATTTTAAATTTGCAAAATTGTTATTATGTGCCTACTATGTGTAGGAATATTATTTATGTTTCTTGTTTGGACAAGAAAGGATTTGAATTTATTATTAGGAATGATAAATGCAATATTTTTCATGATAACATTTCTATGGATATGCTCCATGCACTAGTGGTCTTTATGTTCTAAATGTTGAAGACACTGCTGAAAATGTCAATCTATAACATTGATACAAAGAAGTTTAAATCTAATGATTTAAACACTACATATGTCTGGCATTGTCGTTTAAGCCATGTAAATGAGAAACGCATTTCAAAGCTACACCAAAATGGGCTTTTTAATTCATTTGATTATGAATCATTTGAAACATGTGAATCTTGTTTATTAGGAAAAATGATTAAAATACCTTTTATTGGACAAAGTGAAAGGGCTAATGAATTATTGGACCTTACACATTCTGATGTATGTGGACCTTTACGCTTAACTGCAAGAGGAGGTTTTTAGTACTTCACTACTTTCACAGATGATTTCAGTAGATATGACTATGTCTATCTAATGAAACATAAATATAAATCTTTTGAAAAGTTCAAAGTTTTAAATAATGAAGTAAAAAATAAACTTGGTAAAAATATTAAAACACTAAGATCTGATCGAGGTGGTGAATATTTAAGCCAAGAGTTCATAGAACATCTCAGAGATTGTGGGATCATTCCACAATTGACTCCAGCTGGAACACCACAGTGGAATGGTGTGTCTGAATGGAGGAATCAGAACTCATTGGATATAGTTCGATCAATGATGAGTCAATCTAATCTTTCAATTTCTTTTTGGGGATATGCTTTAGAAACTACTGCATTCATTTTGAATAGAGTTCCATCAAAGGTAGTTGAAAAGACACCATATGAGATGTGGACTGGAAAAACTCCTAGTTCGTCTTTTCTTAAGATTTGGGGATGTGAGGCTTATATGAAGCATCAACTATCAGACAAATTAGCACCCAAATATGACAATGCCTTTTAGTGGGATATCCTAGAGAAACTAAAGGATATTACTTCTATAATGCTTCTGAGAATAAAGTGTTTGTTGCTCATAATAGTGTATTTTTGGAAAGAGAGTTTATTTCTAAAGGAAGTAGTGGGAGCATAGTACAACTTGAAGAAGTTTAAGACCCATAAAATAGCATTGTACCAAGTATGGAACTGCAATTGGATTGACAAGTAATTATTGAGCTTGCACAAGTACCACAAGGCCTAAGGAGGTATAGTAGGACACGTCAAATCCCTATAAGATATGGATTTCTCATAACTAATGATAGTGATGTGTTCATTATGGATCAAAGTGAGCCCACATCCTATCAAGGGGCCATAAACAATCTTGACTTTAAAAAATGGCTAGAAGCCATAAAATCTGAAATGCAATCCATGTATGATAATCAAGTATGGACCTTGATTGACCCAACTGATGGTTTAAAAACCATTGGATGCAAATGGGTCTTTAAAAAGAAAATTGACATGGATGGCAATATGCATTCCTTTAAGGCAAGACTGGTTGCAAAGGGTTTCAAACAAACTCATAGTATAGACTATGATAAAACTTTTTCACCAGTTGCTATACTAAAATCTGTTAGAATTCTTCTTACCATAACTACATACTATGATTATGAGATATGGAAAATATATGTCAAAACAACATTTCTTAATGGAAACTTACTCGAGGATGTGTACATGACACAACTTGAGGGTTTTTTCAATCCTAAGAATTCAGGAAAGGTATGCAAGCTTCAAAGGTCCATTTATGGATTGAAGCAAGCACCTCAGAGTTGGAATCTTCATTTTGATGAAGCAGTCAAAGAGTTTGGCTTTATTAAGAATGAAGATGAATCTTATGTCTATAAGAAGGTTAATAGGAGCACAATTATGTTTCTATTATTGTGTGTTGATGACATACTCCTCATTGGAAATGATATCCCTACTTTTTAAAATGTTAAATCATGGTTAGGGAATTGTTTTTCAATGAAAGACTTAGGTGAAGCCACTTATATATTAGGCATCAAGATCTATAGAGTTAGATCTAGAAAGCTTATTAGCCTAAGTTAGAGCACTTATATTGATAAGGTATTGAACAGGTTTAGCATGCAAGATGCTAAGAGAGGATTCTTGCCAATGTTATATGGCATTAGTCTCAGCAAGACTCAGCGTCCTATGACATAGGATGAGCGAGACCGTATGAGTAAGATTCCATATACAACTTCTATTGGATCTATTATGAATGCAATTTTATGTACTTGACCTGATGTATCATATGCCTAAAGCACAACGAGTAGATACCAGTCAGGTGAAAGTCACTAGACAACAGTTAAAAATATCGTTAAGTACTTGAGAAGAACTAAGGATGCTTTTTTACTATATGGTGGTCAGGAAGATGAGCTAGTTGTAAATGGTTACATTAATGCCAGCTTCCAAACTGATAAAGATGATTTTCGATCGTAGTCAGGTTATGTGTTTTTGTTTAAATGGAAGTGCAATAAGTTAGAGGAGTTCTAAGAAAGACACCATTGCTGATTCTACAATAGAAGCTAAGTATATCGCTGCCTTAGAAGTAGCTAAGGAGGCTATTTAGAATAAGAAGTTCATAACTGGACTAGATGTTGTTCCTAGTATATCAGATCCCGTGAACTTGTATTGTGACAATAATGGAGCCATAGCTCAAGCTAAGGAGCCCATATCACATTAGCGATCCAAACACATACTCATGCATTATCATCTCATTCGAGAAATCATTGAGAGAAAAGATGTGAAGATATGCAGAGTACCTACAAATGATAATGTTGTTGATCAACTTACTAAGCCTCTTCCACAGCCTAAGCACGAGAGTTATACTAGGCCTATGGGTATTAGAAACAATGTTGATTGGGCCTAGTGCAAGTGGGAGATTATTAGTGGTATGCACCAGGTCAATCATATATGACTATGTTTTGACTTTATCATTTTATTAATAAAAATGCACTTTCATTATCATTTTTTTATGTTATGATAATTACTTGAATAGTTAATTCTTTCTAAGGTCAATTATATGACTTAATAGTAAAACCCTTGGATTAAATATGAGTTCCATTCAAATTATCCCTAGTTATAATAATTAATAAAGACTAGTATGATATTGACCGATGATTATGTTTTACTAATCATGAATATGAGATATTAAGTCAACTCATAGGTACTATTTAGAGAAATGATGTACTAGATTAACCCACTATGAGAATACTATATAGATAATTATCATAAGTTATGCTCATCACAGTAATATTGTTTTAGTCCTTCGACCTTGAAATCCCCATGGATTTCTACATAACTATTTTATACTTTGACACATTCTAACATTGTCTTTAATAGGAAGATGGAATAGAATATTATTGGATATGAAATGAGTTATGTGAGGAATGTGAGTGATTGAGAAGGAATTTGTCCCTCATTTAATATGAGTAAGATATCTATAAGCCCCTTGATAAGATAGATTGAAGGAAATTGCATGGCCTATGGGCCCCTTGATAAGATAGACTGAAGGAAATTGCATGGCCACGCTGAAATGAATTGATAAAGAGTTATCATTCTCAGTCTACTTGAAATCAAGTCATAATATTATTGAATTGTATAAGGACGACATAAACTATGCCTTATATTCAATTAAGATATCATGTAATAAAGGGACTACAATATTGATTGTAATAAAGTTATGTCGGATTATCGGCCTTCCCATAACTTGGGTAGTCATAATTTCTTGCTAGAGACCAATTATGACTTGTAGGCCTAAATTGGGATTTAGGCCCACTGCCAACGTTATGTGAACCTATAGGGTCACACACTTTGAACAGGCCTAAAACGAATATGGGTTTACCAAACCCAGTTAAACTCTGTGGAAATAAATAAATAAATAAATAAATTCTTGTGCATATATACTTATTTATTTAATTACTTATTTATTTAAGGTAATGGTTATCTTAAATAAATAGGATATACATTTCTGATTTAGTATTTA
>CATIWM010654198.1:0-14211 GCA_949671775.1 Mallotus repandus
TTTTTTTTCTTATCTTTTGTTTTCAAGTTTTTCCTTATTTTTTATTTTATTTTTATTTTTTGTTTTTAGTTTTGATTTTGGGTATTGATATATATATATAGGCAGTGTGCTCTATTTCAGAGATTATAATTAATATATTTAAATTATATAACTCATATTAGTTTTAATGAATAGTTAAAATTTTAGATATGGTAAAAAAATATTTTGAAATATAAATTTGTATATTTATATATGTATTACTTTGATATTATTTTTTCAACAATAAATACTCACTCAAATTATCATATTCCGATACTTTTTTGAGTTTCAGCTACTATTTTGAGTTTCAGATACGAATAATATTAAGATAATATACTATTTTTAATTGTATCATATTCGAATAATATTAAGAAAATATATTGTATTTATGAGTTTGAGACATCGTTTTTAATTTTTAGATACTATTTTTAGTTTGCAATACTGTTTTGAGTTTCATATATTGTTTTGAGTTTTCGATACTGTTTTGAGTTTCAGATACTATTTTGAATTTCCAATATGAATAATATTAAGAAAATATACTATTTTGATTGTATCATATAGAAATAGTATTTTAAAAAAATACTATATTTATGAGTTTTGAATATTGTTTTTCATTTTTAGATACTGTTTTAAGTTTCAAATACTGTTTTGAGTTTCAGAGATTGTTTTGAGTTTCATATACTTATAATATTCAGATAATATACTGTTTTGAGTTTCAGATACTTATAATATTCAAATAATATACTGTTTTGTTTTTGTCATATACAAATAATATTCAAATAATATATTGTTTTTAAGTATTGTTCCTATTACTTCTTAAAGTTGTTGTGTAACAAAAATTTTAATTAATAATTTTTGTTAATTTTTAACACAATTGAATAATTAACAAAAATTTGTTTGCCATTGTAATAGTAGATAATTAACAACAAGTTTTTCTTTAATAAAACAATAAAATAAAGAAAGAGCACTGACAAAAGAAAAAATAAAGAAAGAGCAATATTATACCAAATTTCTGGCCCTGAATGAATGATGTCCAAATATATTACGAATTATAAGGGAAATTGTCAGAAGTTGTGAAAAATAGTTCATATTACCCAAGTGAAATATAATTATTTTTTATTTATTAATTGAATACTCGCTCAAGGTAAACTATTTCTTTGACAAATTTTCTAACAATATATACTTACTCAAATTATCAGATTTTTTTAATGTTTTAAGGTATATAAGAAATAAAAAAAATATACGAATAATATACTTATTATATGCTATTTTTAATATATAAATAATATACGAATAGTATATTATTCGAATAATATGTGAATAATATATAAATAATATATTTTAATCTAAAGTTTATTGACATGATCTAAAATCTAAAGTTACCATTGGTCACATTGAAAAGTACACAATAACCAACATGTAGCTATATCATTACCCTTAAAAAAAAAGAAAAATGAGAAAATAAAGCTCAAAAGCATAGTTGAAATAATTTCATTGATCTATTACAAAGAAAACTATTAAGTAAATAACTCATATTCTAGGTAGAGCTAACATTCTAGGAAAGACTTACAAAGCTTTCTGCGAAAACTAATGTACAGTTGGGCATTAGACTTCCCAAGATCATAAACCAAATAAGGGGTCCCTTGTACCAAATATGGCAGCATTGACCTACCATATATTCAAATCACTCCCATCCAAAGCTGAACCAAATCGATCAAGCCACTGAGTTGGGCTTGGATTATCGCTTTCCTCTACCCATTCTGAGGTCATGTCGATATCCTCAAACAATATAGGATCGGTTTCTGAAGATTTTGTTCTCATTTGTCTCATCAATTTGAGATTATAGTTTATGTAGACAAGGTCATTCAAGGTTTCCTTATCAATTTTATTGCGCTTTTTCGAGTGAATTTGCTGAAATATGTTCCAATGTCTCTCAAATGTAAAAGTGCTGCAAACCTGACTCAGGATTCCGATGGCAACTTGTTACAAGCACAGTCGCCAAATTGTGATCACCAAAGCCTTACGACAATTAACTAGAAAGTTCTCATAATCATTATGTAAATAACACAAACAGAAAATTCTCATGGAACTTTTATCAAACACCAATCTTGCATTACCCAAATTACCATTTTGAATATACATAGTGATCAAAGAAGTCTGAGAGAAAAGAAGTAGTAGATTATTAAAAATGAGAAAAAGAAAAAGGGGGAATCAATAACCATTCAACAACACTATAACTAATAAAGAAATTAGCCAAATAATTTTTCAAATTTTCTTTTCTAATAATAATAAAGCCAAGACCAAAATCTGAATAAATAGAAAAGAAATGACTAAAAATAATTTTATCTGAGCAACAAAATTAAGAAATGAGCAATAAATGAATAGAAAAATCAAATAAAAAAGAGAAATATATTACTAGCACCATTAATAGATCCCTACTTCATAATATTTGATGCTACAGATGCTCTAATGTCGTGCATGACTCTCCTCTATAGTTCAGACATGTCTCAATCACATGCTCTGGACGCATTCAATCTCTGGGCTGACAAAGAGGTATCAGCCATTGATGGCACAGAGAAGGAAGAAGAAAGGAAGAAGAATAAGAGAACGAAGGAGACAGAGTGAAAAAAAAAGAAGGAAAACGCAAAAAAGAAAAGGAGAAAGAAGACACAAGACTAAAGGAAAAAAAGGGACATGCGTTTAATATTTTGAAAACGCAGGACATGCGTGTAATATTTTAAAAATATGGGACAATGCATGTTAATGACACCTGTTTTTTGGGCATTTATGTAAACATCCCTTTATAAAATAGGACTTAGTCTATGATTATTTTATTTTTTACAAAGGAAATTCTACTTTGTTAATAATCATAATTGAATTATTTAATACACTCTTATCTAATAGTGATAATAGTAAAGTAAAAATAAATAAATAAATAAATAAAATTATCTTAAAATTTTCCATAAAATAGGTGTTTTCTAGTGTAGTTTAATTTTTTTAAAGTAACTTTTTATTTTATATATAACAACCATTAAATTATGAAAAGTATATTCAAATAAAGTAAAATCAAAATAGAAAACAAAATTATTACAGAATCTCTCTTATATTTGAAGCAACAAAAAATTAATTTTAAGAGTTGAATAAAAAAAGGCCAAATGACTACTTTCACCCCTGAACTTTACCACTTTAACCTATATCACGTCTCAACTTTTTTTTAAACCAGTTACAAATTTCAACTTTTATTTTGAACAAATTTAACTCTTAAAATCAATTTAATTTATTTATTTAGCTCATGACATGCCAGAGTGGATAAAGAGCGTGGAATCACACATTGTAAAGCACGTGAAGCTAAAAAAATATGTTGACATGTGAAAATAATGTATCCAAATGGAACAATATCTGTGAAAAGTTTTAAACTGTAATTTGAAAAAATTATAATCAAATGCATCTTCTTCCTCTCTATCAGCATCTGTGCGAACCACCTTATGCCACCATCCAAACCACAATATATTTCACCCAGTTGCCATTAATAGACTAAATTTATCATCTTGAGATATAATATCATTTTAAATATTATATCCTTAAGTTTTCCTAAGTTCTAATAAATCAAAATCACCAAAATTGCATTATCAAATAGATTTTCATCATTTATTCTAAAAAAAAAGATTTTCATCATTAACATCTACAACTTCAAATTTAGTAGTAAAGTTTTGAATGATTCATCCAAAATAAAATCAATTGGAAAAAATAACAAACCAATATTAAGTAATTTTTTAGAATTAAATTAAAAATTATTCATTTTCTAGCCATAAATTAAAGACAATACTCATATTAAAAAATCAAATTACAAATGGAAGAAGAAAGAATACGAAGAAGAAAAATCCAGAAATTTGAAGAATACGAAGAAGAAAAACCTAGAATTTTAGTACATTGATGAGTGTGAGAAATGCATTATTTTAAGCACTCAATGTGTTAGGATTATATACTATTTCAGTTGCATTTGTGTTTCTTTTATTGAGTTTTTATTTAGTTTGAGTATTTTATGCACGAATTGTGTGTTTATTTATTTTTAGTATTATTTGATTTATTTTTGGTTATTTTTGTGCATTTAGGTAGTCAAGAACAGTAAAGGAAAGTTGCATAGGGGTCATGGACGTTTTGGAAGAGTCAAAGGAGCAAGTAAGGAGCATTAAAGGCTAATTGGAGCCAAATATGGAAGAAAAATCTATGCACGGCCACGCAGAAATTACGCACGGCCGTGCTACCTAATGACAGCAAATCCGAATTTTAATTTGATTGCTGATTGAGCGGGATATGATGGGGATTTCACAATGAAGCAAGCTAAGGCTGGAGGCTAGGGTTTTATAAGGATATGGCCTTTAGAAACAAATCATCAGAGGGGATTATGTCATTTTTAGTTTTACATTACATTTTTCTTTTATCATCATTTTGAAAAAAAAACAAAAGACTAGTTCTTATTTTTATGTTGGTTTGGAGATTGAGTATATTGAAGAACAATAAGCATTCTATTTCAAAGGGGATTTTTTCTAAACATTTGTTATTGTTTATTTCTATTTTAAATCATAATGATGTTTATTTTCTTCTATTTTTCATCTTTGTCTCTTAAAATTAACATGAGTGGCTAAATTCTTTGTTAGGGTTCTTATTTCAATTCAACCATGTGAATATTGTAATTAAACCTAAGCCATTAATCTAAATCCTTTGGTTATTGTTGAACTTAATGTCTTCATAGGATTGATCACTCTTTGATTGAATTTACATAATGAAATTTGATCGAGAGATAGGTTGCATTGGATATAAACAATAACATATTAGGTGCTTTCTTAGTTGAGAGACATTAAAGCAACTAATATTGATTAAGGGTTAGAGCTTAAATCGGGTTAATCGAACACTTAGTAAGTGAGAGCTGTAAATCTAAGATGTACACCTACTTGATTAATTATAGGGTTGTCCGAGAGGAAAGCCTATGATTTTTTAGATACCTTCAAATTGGATTAAGGTTAGGCTTAGCTTAGGTGTTAATTGATCTTAAGTAAAGGTTGAATTGGTAATAAGAACCCTAGCTCTTTAAATTGATTGTTATTTAATTCAGATTTCTTGTGTTTAATTTTAGTTTAAGTTTTGTTTAATTTTAAACTCATTTTTCATTGTTTAAATAAACAAACACAATTAGTATTACAGTACTTAATCTTCAATCTCTGTGGGATCGATATTTAATTACTACTTGAACAATTCCGTATACTTATGGATTCCCACCAAGTTTTTGGCACCGTTGCCGAGGATTGCCAAAATTGATATTGTTGAGAATTTTGTGTTGTTTGATTTAGACATTCTTTTAGTTTTTGAAGTGATTGTGTTTGTGGTTTTTGCAGGAACTTGTGTTAGTGCATGCATACAACACGTGGTGTAACTAGACAAGGAGCCTAGTTAATACCACTTGATTTAGAGCTTGAAAGAACCATTTGTAGAAGGAGGAGACAAAATAGAAATAGAATTAATGGAAGGGAAAAAGTAAGAGACCCACCTATAGAAGAGCGTACAACACAGAATAGGCAGAATGGTAAGAGAGCCATAAGAGATTTTTTGAGTCCTAATGTCCAAGGTGATCAAACTCTAATTATGAGGTTGGTGGTAGCAACAAACAATTTTAAAATTAAACCCGCTATGATCCAGATTATTCAAAACTCACAATTCAATAGATTGCCACATGAGGACTTAATTAGTCACATGACCCAATTTTTGGAGTATTATTTAACCTTCAAGATGAATGGAGTGCAGCCTGAAACAATTCGGCTTATCCTCTTTCCATTTTCTTTGATGGATAGAGCCAATAGGTGGTTCACTAGCTTGCCACCCAACTTCACCAACATATGGCAAAAGCTTTACACAACTTTCTTTAACAAGTATTTTCCACCAACCAAAGTATTCAAAATTAGAAATGAGATAAACTCTTTTTATCAAAGAGAGGATGAGAGCTTCTATGTGTGCTGCGATAGGTTCAAGGATCTTCAGAGACAGTGTCCACCACAATTGATTCCTTCATGGGCTTTGGTACAGTCTTTCTATAAAGGAGTCAATCCTGCAGTTAAAGTAAACATAAATTCCTCAACTAGAGGAACTATCATGTCTAAGACTTCTGAAGATGCCTTAGAGCTTTTTGAAGAAATGGCTAACACCCAGAGCCTATGGTCTAGTGAGAGGACTATTCTATAGAGAGGGGGAGTAATTAAAGTTGATAGCTTGACAATGCTAAATGCAAAGTTGGATGCTTTATCTAAGGGGATGGACAAGATGAGTGTTAATTCAATTTCTAACTTGTCTGTTTCTTGTGAATTGTGCCAGGGTGGTCATCCAACTATTGAATGTCAAATGATGGAAGAACTGTCCATGGAGAATGTGAGCTTTGTGAACAACTTCAAGGGGCAGCAAAACCAAGTGCATGGTAACACCTACAATCCAAATTGGAGAAATCATCCTAATTTCTCTTGGAGCAATCAAGGAAATAACAAGCGGAGGCCACAAGCACCACCAGGTTTTGGAGGGCAGAATGCATAACACCACTAACCAAATTTTCAGCATAAAAAAGGTTCATCTTCAGGGACTTCTTTAGAGAGTAAGTTGGAGAAGTTCATGGATATGATGTCCACTAAAATGAACTCATAAGATGAGGCCACAAAGAGGTTAGAAAACATATTTGAGTAGATGTACCAAGACACTCAGCTCATGTTCAAGAATCACTCTTCTTCTATTCATAATTTAGAGGTACAGATGGGGCAGTTGGCAAATTCTTTGTCAATGAGGAATCGAGGTTATTTACTAAGCAACATTGAAAAGAATCCAAAAGAGCAATTGAAGGCTATTACCTTGAGGAGTGGAACATAAATTCAACCCCCAAAAGCAACTGTGGACTATGAGAAAGAAAAGAAGAAGGAAAAGGATAAAGAACAAGAAGATGAATGGGTTGAGGTGCAAGAGGAGAAGGAAGAAGAAAAAGAAGGCAAGAATAAAGAGCAACTTATTGAGAAACCAAAACCACCACATGTGAAGCCTTATTTACCTCCAATTCCTTATCCTCAGAGGCTCAAGAAATAAGAGCATGACCATTAATATGCAAAATTTTTGGAGAGGTTTAAGGCACCTCACATCAACATGCCTCTTGTGGAATGTCTTTCCCAAATGCCAAAGTATGCCAAGTTTTTGAAGGAGCTGATTTCCAATAAAAAGAAGTTGTAGGAGTATGAGATAGTCACACTCACATAGGAGTGTAGTGCAATCATCTCAAATAAACTTCCTTTGAAAAGGAAGCATCCAGGGAGTCTCACTATTTCATGTTATATTAAAAATTTACAATCTCAAAGAGCTTTATGTGATTCATGAGCTTCAATTAATGTTATGCCTTTCTCTATTTATAGGAAATTGAGGCTAGAAGAAGGTAAACCCACAAGTATCAGATTACAACTGATAGATAGGACAGTAAAGGAACCAGAAGGCATAGTAGAAGATGTGTTAGTAAGGGCTGGAAAATTCATTTTTCCAATTGATTTTGTAGTCCTTGACTTTGAAGAGGATGAGGAGGTTCCATTGATCCTTAGTATGCCTTTTCTCTACACTGCAAGAGCAATTATTGATGTTTATAATTGAACTCTCACATTGAGAGTGGGGGATGAGAGCTGCATGTTTAATGTTTATTCGAGCATGAAATATCCCTATGATGAGGGTTTTTGTATGAGAGTGGATGTTATTGATGAATGTGTGAGTGAAGTGCAACGAAGGAGGTTGGTAAGATCTGTGGAAACTGAGAATATTAAGAAGTATTTTCAGTTACAATCCTCCTAAGATGAAGTACACCTCAAACACCAACCCCATATACCAATTATAAAATTATCAAACACTGTACCCACACCACCCTCAACCCTAAAACCACTAAAACTAGACTTGAAACCTTTACCCCAATATTTGAGGTACACTTTTCTAGGGGACATGCTGAGGAGGAGAATAAAAGCAATTGGTTGGCATATTTCAGACATAAGGGGTATAAGTCCTTCTTATTGCATGCACAAGATCTTGATGGAGGACGGACATAAGCCAACTATTGAAAGACAGAGGAGGCTCAATCCAAACATGTAAGAAGTGGTGAAAAAGGAAGTAGTCAAACTTTTTGATGTAGGGATCATTTACCCGATCTCAGATAGTTCATGGGTGAACCTAAGTCAGTGTGTTCCAAAGAAGGGTGCAATAACAATTGTGAAAAATGAGGAAGAGGATTTCATTCCTACAAGAATTGTAAGTGGATGGAGAGTGTGCATTGATTACAGAAAGCTGAATGCATCCATAAGAAAACACCACTTCCCTTTACCTTTCATTGATCAAATGTTGGAGCGGATAGCAGGACATGCCTTTTATTATTTTCTAGATGGGTACTCAAGGTACAATCAGATTGTAATAGCTCTAGAAGATCAAGAGAAGACCACTTTTACATATCCCTATGGCACATTTGCATATAGGAGGATGCCATTTGGATCATGTAATGCTCATACGACATTCCAGAGATGTATGATAGCCATATTTATAGATTTGGTAAAGGAGATCATGGATGTTTTCATGGATAATTTTTCTATCTATGGAAACCTATTTGAGGTATGTCTGAGCAATTTGGAGCAAGTTTTTACGCGATGTGAGAAGACAAATTTGGTGCTTAATTAGGAAAAATGTCATTTCATGGTAGATGAAGGAATTGTTCTTGGACATAAAATTTCAGCACAAGGCATTGAAGTTGACAAAGCAAAGGTGAAGGCAATTGAGAAGCTGCAGTACCCCATAAATGTGAAGGGAGTCAGGAGTTTCTTTGGCCATGTAGGCTTCTATAGGCTGTTCATCAAGGATTTTTAAAAAACCTCTAAATCCCTTTATAAGTTGCTTGAAAAGGATTCACCTTTTGATTTTACTAATGAGTGTAAGTTAGCTGTTGATAGGTTAAAGGAAGCCCTTATCTCAGCTCCTATAATGATGGCACCGGATTGGAGTTTGCCATTTAAATTGATGTGTGATGCTAGTGATTATACAATAAGAGCTGTTATTGGTCAAAGAAAAGAGAATAACTTGCATATGATATACTATGCAAGCTGGACGTTAATTGATACATAGCTTAATTATGCTACTACAGAGAAGGAGATGTTGGCAGTTATTTTTGCTTTTGACAAGTTCAGATCCTACCTCTTTGGCTCTAAGGTGATTATGTATATAGATCATGCAACATTAAAGTACCTGATGAACAAGAAAGATTATAAACCAAGGCTCATTAGATGGGTGCTTTTGTTACAAGAGTTTAATATTGATATTAGAGACAAGAAAGGCTCTAAAAATGTAGTAGTTGATTATCTGTCAAGACTAGATGCAGACTAAAAAGAGATGGACAGTCAAGTGTCTATCAAGGGGATACTTCCAGATGAGATGCTTTTGGCGATATCTCACATGGGTGCCCCATGGTTTGTTGATATAGCAAATTTCTTATCCAGTGGAATAATACTAGATTAGTTCACTCCTTAACAGAAGAAAAAGTTATTTCGTGACTCTAAATTCTACATTTGGGATGTGCCATTTTTATGGAAATTATACAATGATGGTATGGCGAGGAGATGTATAGCAAAGGAAGAAGTTGGGTCAATTTTGTATCATTGTCATGGGAATGTCAATGGTGGACATTATGGATCACATAGGACAACTGCTAAAGTTTTTGAAGCAAGGTTCTATTGGCCTACACTTTTTCAAGATGCTAGAAATTTTGTGATGAGTTGTGATGTTTGTCAAAGGAGTGGTAATATCTCAAAGAAGGATGAAATGCTTTAATATGGAATTCTAGAGGTGGAAATATTTAATGTTTGAGGCATTGACTTGATGGGGCCATTTCTTTTGTCAAAGGGTAACAAGTACATTCTTGTTTGTGTTGACTATATTTCTAAATGGGTAGAAGCTCAAGTGTGCTCAGCGAATAATGCAAGAGTTATTTGTAAGTTTTTAAAGAAGTTATTCTATTAGTTTGGTATGCCTGTGATTATAAGTGATGGGGGAACACATTTTTGCAACAAAAGCATGGAAACATTATTGGCCAGATATGGGGTGAAGCACATATTAGCTACACCTTATCACCCTCAGACAAATGGACAAGTTGAAGTGAGCAATAGGGAGTTGAAGAAAATTTTGGAAAGGACAGTGAGCAAATCTAGAAAGGAATGGGCAAGGAAGCTTAATGATGCTTTGTGGGCATACAGAATAACTTACAAAACACCTATTGGGATGTCTCTTTTTAGGTTGGTTTATGGTAAGGCACGTCATCTTCCTGTTGAACTCAAGCATAAAGCCTATTGGGCGGTGAAGGTCTTGAATTTTGATTTTAATAAGGCAGCTAAGAAGAGATTGCTATAGATGAGTGAAATTAAAGAGATTAGAGAGACTGCCTATGAGAATTCAAGGATTTACAAAGAATGCACAAAGAGGTGGCATGATGCAAAATTTAGAGCAAAGAAATTCAAGCAAGGAGACCAAGTGTTGCTATTCAACTCAAGGGTCAGATTATTTCCTAGAAAATTGCAGAGTAGATGGTCAGGACCATTTACAGTGACTCATTCATATCCTCATGGAGTTATGGAATTGTGCAACACAAGAGGAGACACATTCAAAGTGAATGGGCAGAGGTTGAAGTTATACCATTGAGGCCTATTTGAGGATTTCCATTAAGTTGTATACTTGAGGGAATAAAATGGATGATCAACAGGGTGGTCTTGCTTATAGACCCTTAAAAGACCGCTTCTTAGGGGCCCAACCATTGCAAATTTATTTTAATTTTGATGTTTGTTTCTTTTATGATTTCAGGAAGTGTAGGAAAGGAGGAGCTCTAGAAGAGGTTTTGTAAGTATAATTTGAGTGGAATGTTGAATAGTGTGATGTGCAGGTGATGATTATGATGCATTATTGAACATGTAGTGAAATGTGCTTTTGTAGCAATTATTTTTGAGAAAAAAATGTTGATTTATGCTTTACCAGGTCACGCGGCCATGCACAACCGTGTGAATATCGGCGTCATAATTTCAGACTATCAGGTTGCACGGCCATGCCAAATTTGGACGCATCAAAGTTAAAGATCAGCAGGTCACACGGCCATGCCAAATTTGTGCACTGCCGTGCGTTGCCGCTGTTATTCTTTTACAAAGACGCAAATTTTTTTTAAGTGAAACTTTTCCACTTCCCAACATTCCTCACTTCCTAAGGACTTAGGGCTTCTAACCTTAACCACCTTTCGCACTTTTTAAACCCTAGACGACCTTGCCCTTGACTACTTCACCCAATTCCCACAACCTTTCCCAATTCCCTATCGCCCCACCTCCACTATATAAACACCCACCTCTTTACCTCATCTTCACATTCATTCACCATCTATTCCCTTCATTCTCTACACCATCTTCCACTACACATATCCTCTAAACTCTTCATCTTATTCAACCCACTATGGAGAGAGAACAAAGGAAGAAAAATATAGTAAGGAAGAAGACCAATCCTCCTTCTAAAAGAGCAAGATGTGGTGGCAATTCAAGTAATCCGTGTGGTGCTAGCGAGGAAAGAATGGTAAAAACCTTCCCTACTCAAATTCAATTTAGGCATGGTGAGCATAGGAATAAGTTTAAAAAAATGATGGGAGGAAGATTGTTGTTGACCTTAGCAATAATCGATCTTGATTTTAATCTTAACAAACTTAGTTTTTGAGTATTTAATGTGTTTATTTAAGTGTGTGTAAGTTAGATTTTAAATAGAAGTCAAAACGGAGCAAAAATATCAAAGAATATCAACACTGGACCTCAATTACAAGCATGATCGCGATCGAGACTTATTCTACTTGATCGGGATGAAAATTGGCTTAAATTGAGCTTTGGGACAGTACATATCCCGAGCTCATATCCTGCATAGGTTATGCAACATCCTGACTGGGGCCAAATTTCACCAAAACTGAAAAAAGTTTCAGTATATATCCTGAGCGAATGTCCCGCCCGGGACGACCAATGTCCCGATCGAGACCAATGATGTCCCGACTAGAACCATCACAGAGTTCAAACAAAACAACTATAACAAATTTATTTTTGAATATCTCAACCAGGACTGATGAAATCTCGACCGGGATCAATGTTATTACAGCTCAAAAGTCCAAATATCATTCAAATGATATTTGAATTTATTTGAAACGAAATTATTATTTCCAACAACTATAATTGAATGGCTCACGTATAAATATAACCTCTGAAGATCATTTAGAGGTTATGAAACTTGTTTATTCATTACATACTCTCAAGAATTCAATTAAGCTCTCAAAAATTCTCTTCAAATCCATTTTATGTTTATATAACTCTTGTGAGAGTTAGTGACTGTTAGAATAGAAATTCTTGTTCTTCTATTTTCTGGGTTTAGAAAAAGCGAAGTGAGGTTCTATTCTAAAGGAATTGGTTTAAGTGTTTAGCCATTAAAACACTTGGAAGTTTGGTTTTAGTGTAAGCCTTCAAAATACTTATGAATCGGTTTTTGAGTGAGCCTTGAAAACTCAAGTTGTAAGGTTTGAGTTGAGCATAAAACTCAAGTTGTAAAAATTAATCTAGGGAAATAGATTGTGGTGATTCAAAATCCTAACTTGGGGATAAGTTAGGTAGAGACATAGGATTGTTGAGAATCTGAACTCCTTAAATTCTTATGTTCATCATTCTTCCTTCTCAACATTTTTTCAATTCTTATTTTTTTTTTTAAGTTTTGATTTTTGTTCGGTAGCCCTATTCACCCCCCCTCTAGGGCTCTTTCATTTGGTATTAGAACTTGAATTCTAGGAACTTCATTACTAGAATACAAGATCATGGGAAGTGAAAATCAAAACTCCTCCTCTCTTAGACCTTTCTTTGATGGTAGTGATTATCCAAATTAGAAATTTAAAATGGAGCTATATCTAGATAATGAATCTAGACTTTGTAAAGTATCTTAAAAGGATGGGAACCTCCTAAAGCTACCAAAGATTGTGTAGTCACTATTCTTTCAAGAGATGAATGGAGTAATGATTAAAAGGAAGAAAAAATCAAGAACAAAAAGGCTATGATCACTATAGCATCCTCCATGACAAGAGAAGAAAGTAGTAAGCTTTAACATTATGTTTTAGCTAAGGAAATGTGGGAGACCTTAGAAAATCATTATGAAGGCAACGTATAAGTTAGAAGCAAGAAGGTTTAACTTCACATGTATGAGTATGAACTCTTCAAAATGAAGCCACACGAATCTATCACAGAGATAACAAATCGTCTCATGGCTCTTCTCACAACTCTCAAGAAACTTGGAAAATATTTTTCCAAAGAAGAAGCAAATAACAAGATTCTAAGAATCCAACCTAAGAAGGATTGGGAATCTTGAGTTGCTTCAATTGAGGAAGCTTAAGACCTCTCAACTCTCTCAACCGATGTGCTTATTAGAAAGCTTCTCACCCATGAGCTTACAATAAATCAATGACGTGAAGAGTAAGAAAAGAAGAAAGATAAGAAGAAAAACATTGCACTAAAAGCTTCACAAAATGATAGTGAAAAAGAAAGTATTGAAGATTCTGGTGATGAGGATGATGAAATTACCATGTTCACAAGAAACTTCAAGAAGTTCTTGAGAAAACAACACTCCTCAAGAACAAGAGACAACAAAAAGTATGAAGGAGGTGGTAATAAGAAAACCAAAGAAGTTACTTGCTATGAATGCAAGAAATCGGGTCACATTCGAAGTGAGTGTCCAAACTTAAATTCAAGAACAAGGGAGTAAAGGATAAAAAAAGGCATTCAAGGCTACTTGGGATGACTCCTCTGAATCGGAAAGAGAAAAGAACAACAAGAAGTGGCCAACCTTTGCTTCATGGCTCTTGAGGATAAAAATGAGGTACCATCTATTTCTAACTCATCTTATGATGATTATTGTGAATATGATGATGATGATGATGATGAGAGATCTATTGTGAAAAAACTTATTCAAAAATATACTAGCTTACTTTCTAGGAAAAAGTTTTACAAGTATAAGTTTACTAGCTTATCCGAGGAATTCGAAAACTTGAAAAATGATTTTTCTAAACTTGTTAAATCAAATGAAAAACTTGCAAGTGATTTGGAATGTTCA
>CATIWM010654202.1:0-10578 GCA_949671775.1 Mallotus repandus
AAAATTAAATTTTTGGATTACTTTATTTATAAACATTTATAAATCAAATTCAACTCATTTTATTCTTGTCAAATTTTAATTCATATATAGATAGCTTATATTTAACTAAATCAAGATAATTGCTACAAAATTTTCAATTGGTTTTGTTCAATGTGGGAGATTTCATTATTATACATAGTAAATTGATAATTAATCCAAAAATATAATTTTAATAGTTGACCAAAAAAATTTTAAATTGCATTAATTAGTTTAAAATTTTAAACCTACACATTAATTTTTAAATCTACACAATAATTTTTAAACCTATATAATAATTGATAAATAATTTTTTTTATTCAATTGTTAAAATTAAATTTTAGATCAAATATCAATTTGCTTTTTATATTAATGAATAAAACTGGTCATTTATTTGAAATATATATCACTTAATTGTAAATTTTTTTAAATTCAAGAAAAAATTAAAAAATATATATTTTATAGGGTTGAAAACTTTTAAACCTTTATAATTATGTTATATATATAGTTTAAAATATTTGTCAATTTTTTTGTTAGTAACCCTTAAAATTAATTTTTATTAACATATAAGACTTAATTGTACTAAAAAAAGTTACATGACCTAATTATACTCAGTAAAGGTCAAATATATCTTAATTTACAAAGTTGAAGTTTCAATTTGACCTTTTTTGGTGGGTCCTACAAGTCTAGCTATGCATGTTTGTAACGTCTGTCAGGGCTTTGTATGTGGAAGGTCCAATTTGAGACAATTTTGAAAAAAAAAGTTTCAAATGGGAACAAAAAAAATATGAGGGTCCAATCCAGTCCTAAACGCAAAATTCAAGGTCTAATTTGTACCTTTGACCTTTAATGAATGGTTGATGATATTGTCATCATGACACTGGATAAAACATCTTGAAATAATGGGAAAAGGATCAAATTGGACCATCAATTATAGCTAAAGTTGACTTTGGAAACTTATGTATTTTTTGTTCCCAAATGAACCTTTTTTTCTTCAAACTAACTCAAATTGGACCCTCCTTTAACAGAAGTGCACACTACCGTTAACTTTGGCTAATGTGAAATTACGTGCCCACATATTTTTTTGACTAAAAACATAAGGTATGGACATTTTTTTTTAAATCTTAAAAAAATAAAAAAAGAAAAGATGTTGCTTCTCCGTCTTCTGCCTTAAAACATCCACTATTAATGGCATATGGTTATAGAATTAAATAATAACATTTTTTAATCTTAATGGTAGAATTTCAACAAAAGTATTAGATAAACAAAAGTAAATCTAACCCATTTCAAGAAAACAAACAAAATAAAAACAAAGAATATATTTTGTAGAGTTATTGAAATGGAAGAAATTTGAATGATGGGTTTGGTACTAGTTGTAGGTTTGGCTTTTATTGGCCGCAAGATCATTAACACCTGAGTGTACAAAGATATTGAAATAGAAAAAGTCTTTGGCAAATAAAGGATAAACAAGCATAGACTCAATTTTAAAGGCATATTCTTAAATGGTAAAAAAAATTGATTAAATCAAAGACTAAAACACTAAAAAAGATCCAATAAAAGAAATGAGGTTGCAAACTTTACAAAGATATGATGATGATGATGGAGGTTTTAGTGGAGGGAAATGGGTTCGAATAAGAGGTCATTTCCTTCATCAATTGATCAATTTGACGTGAGAAAGAGCAAAGAAGTTTGATATTTTCATTGCTAGAATATTATGATCTTCTAAAGAAGAAAATAAAAACAAAGAAGAAGAAGAAGAAGAAGAAGAAAGAGAAGAAAGAGAAGGCTATTTCTTAGTTCTTTTTTTTTAGATTTAAAAATAAGTGGTCTCTTATCTTATATTTTCAGTCAAAGAAACATACAAGCATGTAATTCCACATCTGCCAAAGTTAACAGTGGTTTGCACTTCTGTTAAGGGAGGGTCCAATTTGAGTTAGTTTGGAGAGAAAAAGATCCATTTGGGAATAAAAAAATATATGAGTGTCCAATGTCGACTTTAGGTTGTAGTTGAGAGTCCAATATGACCCTTTTCCCTGAAATAATTGTAAAAAGAAGATTGTAAATAAAATAGGTTCTTACTATAATACACACATTTGCATAGACATAAATGATAATTTTACCTAACACAAATCAAAATATAGTCTATTACTTATGAAATTATTCTCTCGTCTCTCCGAGAAGAGTAGAATAATAATGTTTTGAGTCTTCATAGTTCAGATATGATTTCTTATACAGAAAATAAATATACTTTCATGGAATTGTCAAGGTTTGGATAACTCACTCACAATCAAATCTCTTAAGAACTTAATTCAAAAGCACAAGCCATTGATAATCTTTCTAATGGAAATAAAAATATCTTCATCTTTTCTAGAAAATCTAAGATCTAAATGGGGATTTATAGATGGAAGATATGTGGAGCCTAATAGTAGATCAGAAGGCTTACAGATTTGGCGGAATTAGGGGTGTTCAAAAAATCAGCTGGCCAAAATTACTGAGCCAAGCCAAAAAAGAGAATGGCTTGATTTTTATGTGAGATAGAGAACAACTCAGTTTAAGAAGGTATGAGTTTTACAGGTTCGATTGATGTGATGGTTCAAATATCCAAACCGCCCGAAACTCGATTAATAAAATGATGTTGTTTTATATAAGGGCATTTTAACCCTACATATGAAAACGAATTTTCTAGAGGCACCTCATTTTACAACCGCCTCCCTTTCCCTTCAACCCTAAACACTCTGTTTTCTCTCAAAACTCTCAATGCCTCTCCAATTGCTATCTTCAACCTCTCAACTCTCCCTCTTCTTTGTTTAACCCTAGCGGCTCTCATTTCTGCCAACCCCCCAATTCTCCCTCTTCTTCGTTTAACCCTAGCCTCCATTTGATTTATTGAACCTCTTATGATGTCTCATCGTTTTCCATTAATGCATGCATGATACATCTATGACTCCTACTGCTCTCTATATGTGTTATGTGCTCTCCTCTTCTTCATTTCTCTTTTTATAGAACTGAGATCAATGACTCATTGATATCATAGTCTATGTTGATTACTTCATCTCAAGATTTTAGATCAATAGATCATTGATCTGTGTTCTCATTTTCTTTGCTTTGATTTGTGTAAGTTAACTTAATCACGGTGTTCAATAATTTTTTTTAATGTTTTAAATCATTGGATTACTTAAATCATTTTTTGTTTTAAATCATAGATCATTTGAGATCTGAAGTGGAAGCTCTCTATATTATTTGTTTGATCTATACTTTGATTTAAACAAAAGGTGGAAGCTATCTTTCTTTGATCTCTGGTACAAATCGAAGCTTTGTACAAGAGGTAATTTCTATGAATTTAATTTTTTTAAGATCTTGATTTGGATGTAAAAAATATATTTTTTGTTAATTTTTTTAGATTTGGAAAACGTGTTAAATTTTTAGGGGTTTATATATTTTCTGAATCTGTGATTTTGATTTTGCTAAAAAAATGTTTTTTTTTTAAACTTTTATATAACATGTAAATTTTTTGCTACTTATATATATTTTGTGAATATGTGATTTTGATTTTGTTAAAAAATATATGTTTTTAAAATTTTTATAATCTTTGTGAACATATGTTAAATTTATAAAATGATACTGATATGTTCTTCTATTTTGTGTATCTATTTAAGTTTGTCTTTTTAAACTCTGTGTCTTTTTACACTATGAATATGTGCTTTGATTTGTAATATGTGTTACGTTTGTTAACCTAGATGGATAATGCTGTTAGTATAACTACCAACATCAATATTACTGCTACTCCTGCTGGTGGTGAACCTAAGAAAGTCCCATAGACAATGGAAGCATCTTGTGAACGCTCCTTATGGGAGGAGGAGCGCGATCATAGGATCAGTGCGTTTATAACATTGGGGCACATAAACTAATGGCGACCATCTACTGGATTTCCATTTATTATTTTTTTGGAGGGTCTGCCTGATTAGACCTCGTAGATTTGGAGTGGCCACCCGACTTGTATAAGGAGAAAGTGAACTAAAAATCCACTTTTCTAACCAGAGAATCCGGGTTCAGGGGGTAGGAGTTATTTATCATTGTTCTTATTATACATGTTGCTTATTTATTCTCCACTTAACCCTAGTTTTGGTTTTATGATACCTTTTACCATACTCAAGCATTTGTCAGTTTAGATAAAGCGCAAGATAATTGGATTGACGAGCATACATTACATGATAAATAAATAAACAAGCATCCATTAATTAAGCAAGCAATCATGTAGGCAAGTAAGCACATAGCACACAAGCATACAAGAAATAATCAAAATAAGCAAGCAAATAAACAAAATAAAAACGGGAAAAAGGATTAAGGATTACAACCCAAAGAAAAAGCTTGTTGTAATAAATACATCCAAAATAAAAATAAAAAGGGGAATTGGGATTAAGGATTACAACTCGAGAGAAAGAGCCTATTCTATTAATTACATCAAAATGAAAAAAAGAAAATAAGAAACCTAATCTAATAAACCTGCAAAACAAAGGTTAGCCCTCATACACATGCAAGCACACATCATATTTAGGATAATTTAATATATTCCATTCATCAATAATTGAAATAATAAATAAAGGGATAATTAAACACACAAGCAAACAAGGATGCTAATGTATGCATGAAGCAAGATTTAGAAATTTGGGTATTTTAGTGAGAAGTCATCACTTTTATTATGTAAAAAGGTTTTTATGATGGAATAAATGCACATATATAAAAATAATAAAAGTGACAAAGATATTATTCTCACCATAAAAATATTAACTTTATGATGAAAATAATAAATTCATCAAAGGAAAACAATAAAAATGACAAGGTTAATAAATATGCAATAAAAATAATAATAATAAGTAAATGGAGTAATAAAATAGATGATAAAGATAATATTTTCACTATAAAGATGGGAACTTTATGATGAGAATAGTAAATTTATTAAGAAAAGTAATAAAAATAATAAAAATGCAATTAATATGATTAAAAATAATAAAACATAGAATTGAAAATATTAAAATGGTAAGGATGTCATTTCCACTATAAACATATATACTCTATGATAAAAATAACAACTTTACCCCTTAAAGGCATAAAGACAATAAAAACCATAGAAATGCAATAAAAATATTAAAAATACAGTAATATTAATATAAATAAATAAAAATATAGAAATGAGTAAAATAAAATGAGTAAAATAATATTTTTACCAAAAAAATGTGAACTTTATGGTAAAAACACCAAATTTATCATAAAAAGCATAAATATGACAAAAAAATGCAAAAATATAATAAAAATAATAAAAAAGCAGAAATAAATATTCAAATAATTAGAAATGGCGGGAATAAAAATATTAAAATGATAAAGGTGATATTTTTACCATAAAAATGTAAACTTTATGATAAAAATACCAAATTTATCATAAAAAGCACAAATGTAATAAAAATTGCAAAAAGGCAATAAAAATAATAAAAATGTTGAGATAAAGACATAAATAAATAAATATGACAACAACAAATATTCACAAATAATAAAGATGATATTTTCACCATAAAAATGTAAATTTTATGATAAAAATACCAAATTTATTTTAAAAAGGTATAATATCAACAAAATAGCAAAGGCACAATAAAATCCCAAAAAATACAAAAATAAATAAGAGGACAGCAACAAATATATGAAAAAAAATAATAAAATTGATATTTTTACCATAAAAACATGAACTTTATGATAAAAATATAAAATTTGCCATGAAAAGCACAAAATCAATGAAAATTTTGAAAAAATGCAATAAAAATAAATAAAGTGCAGAAATAATTAATTAATTAATTAAACATGGCAGAAATAAAATAATAAAAATAATAAAGTTGGCATTTTTACCATAAAAATGTAAACTTTATGATAAAAGACCAAATTTACTAGGAAAAGCGTAAAAGCAACAAAAATAGTAAAAACATAATAAATATATAAGAATACAGAAATAATAAATAAAAATGCAGAAATAAAAATATTACAATGATAAAGGTGACATTTTTACCATAAAAATGTGAACTTAATGATAAAAAGTACCAAAATTATCAAAATAGCATAAATACCCTAAAAATAATAAAAATATCATAAAAACAAAAAAATGCTGGAATATTAATAAAAATAAATAGGAATGCAATAATAAAAATGCTAAAATGGTAGAAATGACATTTTCTTCATAAAAAATGTAAACTTTATGATAAAAATGCCAAAGTTGCCACAAAAAGCATAAAAGGCATCAAAAATGCCAAAAATACAATAAAAAAATGAAATTACAGCAATAATAATAAAATTAGTAAAAATTACAGAATTAAAATAAAAATATAAATAAAATAGCAAAGATGGTAAAAATATTATTTTCACCATAAAAATGAGGATTTTATGATAAAAATAATAAATTTACTAAGAAAATGATAATAAAAATAATAAAATGCTAATAAAAAAGAAAAAATGATAAAAATATTATTTTCACCATAAAAATGGGGTTTTTATGATAAAAATAATAAATTTATCGAAAAGGGAAATGGAAAAATCAATAAAAAAAAATGCAAGAAATATAATAAAAATGCCAACTTTACACTAAAATACTCATTTTTATATACAATGAGAAAATGATACAAAAATGGTGGAAAATGCAAAAATGGATGCAAACACTCCCGGATCATACCCAAACTACCCCACTCCTTCAACATATTGTATTTCAATACTTCAAATCACCACAAAATCACAACACATCACAAAAACATAATAAAAATAAAAATAAAATGCAAAATGATATGAAAATGCAAGATAAATGTAGGAGAAGAAGAGAAAATACAAAACTGATGATTTTTATTGAAAATAAATTGAGAGATCCTGAGAGGAACCAGGTAATTACTTTTATAGTGTGCTTTGACAAAGATGTGGTTAGGTTTGGATATTGAATCTAAACCCTAAAAAAAGTTCTTCTTAGGTTAAAGTGTTTGGGAGAGTGGGTTCTCCAAGTGCCTTGAGTGAGTTGATAGAGTTTTTGAGAGAATTTCCTTGAAATTCATGAAAAAAAAAATGGATAAAATCCCCCTAAAAATAAAAATAAAAAAATCGGTTTTTATGGTGTTGGATCGGGACCCACGAGTGTGGGTTCTGATCCCACGCACGTGACACTGTTCCCACACACGTGGGTCTAGCCTTTCCATGTTTTTTTGGCTATTTTTGTGCTCCCTTTTATTTTTTTAGGGGTTTTTAGAGTTTTGGGTATATTTTTGGTATATTTTGGGTTTCTTTTGGGTTTTTCAGTCTGAGCATGCCTGAAAGATTTTCTAAAGAAATTCTCCTTCTGTTTTTCGACAGAGATCCTTCATCATCGGATGGTTGGGGAAACTGCTGAAATTTGGGTATCAACAAGGCTACATCTAGTAAAACAACTAATAACAATGATCTTATAATCAATCAAAGAGAAAGGAAAATATAATGATAATGTTTCATATATGGAAAAAAAAAACTAAGAGCAAACAAAAAAAATAAAAAATATTCCAGATTTCATGTTTTCAGCATTTTTATTCCAATCACTTTAAAATTTTTAAAAATAAAATTGTCGCTCCATTTTCCATTGTATCGAATACCTTAAAATTTTGTATATATATTTTGTCAACTTAGAATACTTTATGTTTATTTGACATTTCTAATACAATAATTGATAATAATTTCCGTTTATGTTATGTTTTTGATTCAATAATTTTATATATGTTTTTGGTCAATTTAAAATACTTTTTGTATATTTATATTATTATTATTATTATTATTATTGTTATTATTATTATTATAGTAATAGTAGCAATAGTAGTAATAATAATAATATTGTTATTCTTAATTGAGAGGAAAATCAATCCAATTTTTGATACTTGGATCTAATGAAGTTATAATTTATATATATATATATATATAAAATAACATTTGGATTAATTTTGCATAATTGCAAAACTGTTTGGATTAAACCATGAACTCTGCCGTTGAAGGTTAGTGAATCTTAAAGTCGTTGTGTTCATGAGGTGGATAGGAGAAGATGATGTGCATGAATTCTTATCATGCCACGTGGAATTCTTCTATACACAGCTGCCATTTTTGTGTTGGTGAACATCACTCTCCTCAAAACATGACCATGTTGTGCTTTCTGCTGTAGCTGCTATGTGCATTGAAAAAGGTCCCTAAAAATATGCCATGATATGTAAATTAAACCAAAACAAATAAATAAATTCTCACCTTAGTTCAACAATTTTTCACCTCTTTCAATAACTACAAATCCAACCAAGATTAATTAAGGGAAGGCAGCTTAAAATTAGACCCTTTTTTTTTTTTTGTTGCATACATGCAAAAACCAAATTAATTATTCTTTAAAAAAGTGTTCTTATTCAGGTTCTTGTTGACCTTTTGATGAGTCAAATAATAATAATTAATGATAAGTAAAAAACCAAATTAATTACTCTTAATTTCGTCTTTTTTTCCAATGCTCAATCTATTTGTTTAATGAAGGTAGTTTATGGTCTCCTTCTAGCAGCCGGTGGAGCATTTCCATCAAATAACTCATCAATGCAAGTCTCAATATATTCAAGCTGGTACTTTACGAACTTCTAATATTGTCTTCCAGGGTCTAAATACTGTGAAAACCTCCCTAAGAATGATATATATGCCGGAATCACCACTGAGTCGCTCATCACTCACAACCCATGAGCTTTGTGTCCTATGGATTTTCATCAAACATCATGGAAAAGCTCTTGAACCTTTCTTTTTAGCCCCGGATTTTGTACTTTTTCATTCATCTATAGACCTTCATGCGCCAAACAACCTAATAGCTTGCCCAAAGGAAACTAATTAATCGAAAACAAGGAAACAAAAATGTTTGGCTCTTTGCTACAATTAATCAAAACCCAATAAAATTAGATGAAACCCAAGTAACAAACATACAAAATTAAAATACTTTGCGGTGATTTGATCAACGTCTATGGAAATAGAAAAAAAATAATCAAAATGCAAGACTTTAATCAATTGGAGGAGAGGAAAAAAATGACCTTATTCAACGGCTCCTTTTCATCATCATCATCGACAACAAGAAGACCAACAATAGAGGTGTTGCTGAATAAGAGAATAGGAAAAAACTTTTAACAATAGAGGTGGAATCCATTTTATTTTATGAGCTGAACAAGAGAAGAAAAAAAAAAAAAGAAAAAAAAAAGAGAAGGCAATGCTGTTAAGATAGTCTAGGCTAGATATTATTTTTTTGCTTGTTTTTTTCTTTAAGCTGGATTTGAAGAAGGAAAGGGACACAAAATTTTACGTGAATGACGGAGATTGCCGGTACTTTTTTTTGCATTTTGAGACACGTTAGTAATAAACAAAAAAGTGAGGTGTTTTAGTTATTCAGTTAAATTGTTGGGACATTTATGAAAAAACCATGAAAGAAATGATTCGTCGCATGATGAGTTGGGCTCATCATAACCCGACAGAACAACTATTATTCAACATTGTGGGCAAGTGAGTGGATAATGGATTTGGGTTGGCTTCTGCTCAGACTTTCTCGTGGTTTTTTCTCTTCAGGTTTTTTTTTTTTTTGCCCATTTGATTTCAGTGGAAGAGGAAAAGGCTTCACACTCCAATTATTATATCATAAATCTCTATTTATATTGTAGTATGGATCAGTTCATAACACATGCGAAAGATTTGCTCTTTGTGATCTACTTCTGGACTGGGCAAGCTTGGCTGTCTCATGTTGTATCCTTCTTCAAAAAGACCAATTGCATCCATATGTATTTGGTCTACTGTTAATATTAATATTACATAGAAATAATTAATATTAAATATAAATATAGATTTACTAAATAGGAACATAAATATAAAAATTAACTGTAAATTCATTAATATTTGCCTATAAATTTATTTGTATGAAAATTAATATTATAAAAATTAATTATTAATTAATATTATTAATTTAATATATTAATATTAAATAAAAATTTATATTAATATTAAAGGGAAATAATTAATATTAAATATAAATATAAATTTATTAAATAAAAATTAATATTAAATAATCCATATTCATTACTTAACTCGTATAATTATTTAAATAATATAGTTTCACTATAAATGGACTATTGGTTAATTAGTATTTGCCTAAAGATTCATTAGTATTTACCTATAAATTTATTGATATGTTCATCAAAAATGAACTGTAAGCTATGCTCATGAACAACGAATTATAGCGCAAATCCATTGACAATGAACTCTAGATCCGTAAGCACTTATCTACATGTTCATTAGCTATAGTTCACTAACATTTCTACGTGAAACAGTCTTGCTATTAAAGGATCTGGTTCATTGGCAAAGAGAAGAGGTAGTGTAAAGAATCAAGCTTAACAACTGGTTCATCTTTTGTCCAAGGCCATTGAAGATTGTCACCAACTTTCATAATTGTAGCAAGAGAAACATTATCGTCTAAGATTCTAACAAGGCTAAACTCCCCAATATTTGGTGGCACAACATTATGTG
>CATIWM010654211.1:0-10525 GCA_949671775.1 Mallotus repandus
CACTTAACAAGGTGGAAAGATGATTGTTAACCTGTAAGATGATTGTTAAAATTAATCAATCAATGACAACAATTTCAAACTAACTATGGAGCTTCTTAAATCTTAACTCAAGGATAGTAAACTCTTTAAGCAAATAATCAGCTTCGAAATCCTTTCCACCCACTGCCAAGATCGTAGTGATACTACGATCATCGTGACCTATTTCAAGGCAACCTCGAAAAATCTCTATTACGAGTGTAGTGGATTTACAATCATAGTGAACCAACTATAAAAATTTTCTTGTATCACTACTACAGTCATAGTGGCTTTAGGAGTCATAGTGAACCAGCTACTAAAATCTACTACACTCACTACAATGATCTTAGGGACACTATGATCATATTGAATAAGCTTTGAATACCACATTATACTCCTTGCTATGATCGTAGAAACACTATGATCGTAGTGGGCTCATTTTTTTTTTAAAAAAAAAGCAAAACCAGACTAATACAAAAATTTTCTTAAAACTTCTTCCTTCCTTTTCAAAATCCTTTGTTTTCCCAAAACCTTTTCCCTTTTTCTTCCTACATTCTATTCATAAACCATGAATTCTTCCCTCCCATATTCTAATCCTCATTTTCAATCTTTACCTGCTCCTCATCTAATCTAGCCTCTAATCTTTCCCCATTTTCTCACCCTAATTTCCTTATTTTCTTCCTCTTTCCCTATCCATTCTTCTCCTTGATGAATTTCCCATAATTTCACCACACCCACTATTCCTAAATCCTTTATTCCTCATTCCAACATGCCAAGGGTCAAATCATATGTATGCAAAGACAAGGACATCATTCAAGAATGTGAATCGACTCTACTTATAGAATAAGACTTTACCTCCCACGATGGTGCTCCGTTCCCTATCCACTCCCATGAAGAAGGTGCAAGGTCCGTTTCTCTTGCTAGATGTTCAGTTACACCTTATAAATGGAATAAAGTTTAATTTGGCCCTTAAGCTTTTTAGCAAAGTTCAAATCACACTTTTATGACCTTTTTTATCAATTTACCCCTTGAACTTTGCAATAAAGGTCAAATTAGCCCTAAATATTTTAGTTGCACCCCTATTGTCTCAGATGTGCACAAATATCACAATGAGAATTACAAAAAGCTCCCTGATAGTTTAGTAAGTTAACAAATTAGTTCATACTTTCATAAAAATATTTAGTAAAAAATTTAAAATTTATTTTCTAAAATTATATTTAAACCCTCAATTAGGGGAGAGCAAAAATCGATCAAACCGCCTAAATCGAACCAGACCGTGCCAAAATTCAAGGTCGGCTCGGTAACCGATATTCGGTAAATGGCAGTTCAGCTTTGGTTATCTAAAAAAGCTAGTTATCGATTTACGACTCAGTTCAGGTGTAAAATTAACCGAACCAAGCTGAAAACTGAAGTATTGTGCATATAGGCTTAAAACGACGACATTTTATACTAACCCTAACCCTAAAAAAATTATCCCCTATATATACTTTTTATTCCCCATTTCCCCCAACTCTCTCATTTCTTCTGGCCGCCTCTAGTCTCTTGAACTTTCCTCTCCTCTAACCTAATCCTAGACTTTCTGTAACCCTAACCCTTTATATCGCTGCCGTTTATCTTGGTTCTTCGGTCTAACTTTGCCTCTTCCTTTTCCTTTTCTCCAGAATGAACCTCTTTGCTATCTGTGTTCTGTTTCTCGATTTCTCATCTCTATTTTGTCTCTTTTTCTCAGAGACGCTTACTCTATAATATACATGTTTTGAGTTTCCTTGCAATCTCTCTAGCTCGGTGTTTGTTCTCTTTAAAAAAATAATCTTTCGTTGCTTTGTTATTAGTTTTTTTACTGTCAATGTTGAAAACTAAAACTTGACAGTGATGAAATCGACATCATATGGCCTTTTGTAGCCGAATCAACTTGATTTGGTATCAAATCTACTAGCTATGGTAATGTTTTTCTTATATCTAAAAGTCTTTTAAAATTTTTGGGTTTTGGCCTTATTTTTTTATTAGAGTTTGATGGTTTTGGTATTTGTTCATTTATTTGTCGCATGTTCAACAAATAATATTGGTGAAATTGACTGTTTTGGTTGGATCTCCAAAGTTTTTAATATCTCTTTGAGAGATCTTAATGGTGGAAGCCCCAAAAGTGTAGATTTGACTATCGATTGATTTCTGTTGGTGGAAGTTCCTTAATTTGAACACTAATCAAGTCAGAGACCCTGAAATAAACACTCATCATTGAAAAAGGTAATATTTTTATTATTTCATGTTTAAATTTCATGTTGATAATTTTTGTTATTTTGATTTTTGAAAATAAAATGTTTACTTTTTGTATAGTTATTTTTATTATTTTTTATATTGCTTTTATTGAAAATATAATGTTTAAATTCTTTGTAAATAATTTTATTTAAAATTTATTAATAAAATTATATTTCATTGAAAATATAAATTTTGCTTTATGTGTAAATAATTTTATTGGTTAAGTTTTTTAAAAATTATTTTAATTGAATGTTTGATTTCTTTTAATTGAATCTTTGGTTTCTTTTAATTGAATGTTTGGTTATTTTTCAATTTATGAGTATATAATTTTATTTAAAAAATTATTTTATTGAAAATATAATTTTTGCTTTCTGTGTAAATAATTTTATTGGTTAAGTTTTTTAAAAATTATTTTAATTGAATGTTTGATTTCTTTTAATTGAATGTTTGGTTATTTTTCAATTTATGAATATATAATTTTATTTGAAAAATTATTTTATTGAAAATATAATTTTTGCTTTCTGTGTAAATAATTTTATTGGTTAAGTTTTTTAAAAATTATTTAATTGAATATTTGGTTATTTTTCATTTCATGAATATATAATGTCTACTTTATGTTTGATTATATTATTGAATACATGTAATTACTTTTCATTGGCTCTGAATAATTTCTTCTTCTATTTTGATTGCATGTTAAATATTTAGATAGAAACTGAAGTAGGGGTTGCCAGTAGCAGTCAACTTGCTATTGGTGGTGCTGAGACCCAGAATCCTGTAGAGGTGGAAGCCCCAAAGCAACCAGAAGTTGCTAAAAATGATAAAAAGAGAAAAGACATTGATAGCAGAAGCAATGTGTAGGAACACTTCGATAAAATAATTGAGAAAGGGAAGTTGGTAAAAGCTAGATGTGTTTATTGTGCTAAAACCTTGCATGCTGATAGTAAAATAAATGGTACATCATCTTGTAGAAATCATATGTTGCATTGTAGGAAAAATTCTAACCCTAAGTCCAGTAGACAGAGTCTTTTAACTCTTCAACCTGATGTGCATAGTTCTGACAATGTAGGTGTAATAGGGATGTGGTCTTTTGATCAGGAGGCTATTAGGAATGCATTGTCCAACATGGTTATTGTGGATGAGCTCCTATTTAAATTTGTTGAGGGAGAGAGATTTAAACAGTTCATGTCTGTTGCATGTCCTAGGTTCAAGATACCTAGTAGATGGATAGTCAGTCGAGACTATTACAATGCATATGTGGAAGCAAAGCTGAAATTGAAAAATTTATTTATAAATCATTGCCAAAGTCAAAGAGTTAGCATCACAACTGACTCTTGGACTTCATTTCAACGGATAAACTACATGTGCATCACTGCTAATTACATTGATTCAGATTGGAAGCTCAATAAAAAAATAATTTCATTTGTCCCTGTTACATCGTATAGGGGTGGGTATATTATAAAAAGCTTAGAGAATTATCTTCTAGATTGGGGTGTCAAACATACTTTCACAATCATAGTAGATAATGCATCTTCAAATGACACTGCAATTGATTTTTTTAAGATAAAATTATTGTCTTGGGGGCTATCTGTTGTCAAAATCAAATATGTCCACATGAGATACATTGCACACATCCTAAATTTTATTTTCACTAAGGACTTAAAAGAAGCTGGCAATTCTATCAAAAGGGTTAGAGAAGTTGTAAGATATGTTAGGAATTCACCAGCTAGGTTGCAAAAATTTCATGAATTTGCTAACTTAATTGGTTGTGAATCAAACTGTGCATTGTCTTTAGATACACCCACGAGGTGGAATTCCACTTATGTCATGTTAAGAACTGCTTGCTTATTTGACAAAGTCTTTGAAAAATATGAAGAGTGTGAGCATGCATGTAGATCTTACTTAGGGAATGATGTACCGAATTATATGGACTGGTTGCATGCCAAACAGCTTATTGATTTCTTGCAAAAAAAAATTGAGATGACACTGAGAATTTCTAGTTCTCAGTATGTAACTGCAAATGCTTTTTTCTCTAAAATCTCTGATCTTTTCTATACTTTAACTGAGTGGCAAGATTTTGCTGATGCTAGCAAAAGTTCTATGGCCTTTTCCATGAAAGCCAAATTTGAAAAGTACTGGGGGGACCCCTAAAAGATGAATTTGTTGATTTTTATTGCAAATGTTCTTGATCCTCAAAATAAGCTGGAATACCTCCAGTTTTCACTAAATCGGATTTATGGGGATTCTGTGGGTGGAAGCCTATACACTAATGTTAAAGCTGCCCTGTCTGAATTATTTAATGATTACTCTGCTTCTTACAAGTCTCCTTCTCAATCTTCTTCAATATCTGGACAGTCAAATGATGCCCCTAAAAATGCTTCTGCGGAATCTGGAAAATCAGTTTCCTTGCTAAAAGCCAGATTTAAAAAGCATAAAATGGAATTGGGAATTGGTGGGAGCAAGAAAACTGAGTTGGATGTCTATCTTTTTGAGGCTGCAATTGAGGAGGATGACTCATTTGATATTCTCAGATGGTGGAAGCTCAAATCAGAGAGATTTCAAATTCTATCTACTCTAGCGCGAGATGTGTTAGTTGTGCCAATATCCACAGTTGCATCTGAATCTGCTTTTAGTACATGAGGGAGGGTGCTTGAATGCTTTAGATTTTTTTTGACTCCTAAAGTTGTGGAAGCTTTAATAAGTGGTCAAGAGTGGATGAAAATGTCTAAAACTCCAGTCTCAATTGAAGAGTCATTAGACGAAATTAAGAAGTTTGAGAAAGGTACTTTAATTTTGCTTATTGTTTTGATTTGTGATTATTTAATTTTTTTTACTTCTAGTTCTAATGATCGTCTTGATTTAATTCCTTCCTTTTTTTTTTTGCTTCTTAGAGTTACCTCCAGTTGGCATTGGCCCATCGGTGGGATCATCAAGTGCCAATTAACATGAAATTTCAGTAAAATTTAATTGGCATCATTAACTACTTTAATTGTTGTCTTCAGTGAATTTGTTGTTTGCTTAAATTTCTCTGCCTATCCTCTGTGATGTGTGCTATTTGACCAACACTGAAGTGGCTCGACTTCAGTTGCCAGTGTTATTGTTTCATGAGGTTAAACACATTGAATTGCAACACTGAAGTGGCTGACCTTCAGTTGCCAGTGTTGTTGTTGCATGAGTTTAACATTATTGAATAGCAACACTTATATGACTGAGGCTCAGTTGCTAGTGTTCAATGACTTATATGGGCTATGATGATGCTTCCACCTACAAGAAGCTGAGAAGTAAACGTGCTTACTTTAATTTCTTGGTAGCATGTATTTTGTTGCCAGAAATAATGGCTGCATGTTTACAATGAATTATAACACAACCTATCTGAGCCCACTTTGCATTTCATTTCTATCTGTTACCTCAGCTCACTTGCATTTCATTTGTTTTCATTCCTGCTTCTGCTTCTGTTTTTACTTGGTTGCATTTTTATGATTGTTACTGGGCTATGATGAAGCTTCCACCTAAGTTTTTATACAGATTGTGTGAATGTGTTTGCTGATTTTTCTTAAGTGACATCTCTTTGTTGCCAGAAATTCTAGCTCCATTTAGACATGACTTGAAAACTTTTGACAACTGAGCCCTTTTTCCTTATTTTTTAATTTGCTTTTTAGTTGGTTTGCATTTCATGATTCTGTGCTTATTGATGTTAAAATGCAGGAATTATTGTACTTTTTGGTGAACTGAAGTTGTCTGTCTGCATTCAAATATTTTTTTGCTTGATATGCAGATGCAGGCCTTTTGCATATAATGTTTTTGAAAGCTTTATATCTTGGCTTCAAAATATTTGTTGGATGTCATGTATCTCAGATTCTCAAAAGAGGCGAAAGCATTTCCAATTTTCTTACAAGTGCTTGACTCAATTTTTTTGTATCTACTTTATATTTGTATACAAAGTTACATGTTAAATAGCCTCCTCAAATAGAGTTTTGTTAGATCATTAGGGGCTTTAGATATGTTGTATATTTTAATTATATAATCAGGTTAACACATTGGGCTTGGCCCTACTTTTTATAATTATGTAAATGTAACACATATTGGGCTTCACCCAAATTAGTAAAAATCTGAATGTTTTTCTTTGTTTTATTTCATATTCTGTCCAAGCCCATCATTTGGGCTCAAACCGAACCCAAATGATCAATCAAGCCTCTAAAGCCGACAAAATCGATTCACCGAACCAATAGTTATTTCATCACTTTTGGCTCAATTCGGTAGTTCAATTTCCTTCAAATAAATTGAGCAAATTTTACCCCACCAACATTGAATCGGACCAGCCCGAACTGAACCGTGCTCACCCCTAGTTATAGCTTGAATTGGGGCTCGAAAGTTGACATGTTATACCATTTGATCATAATGTTATGCTGGTGCATACATGTATATAAATCTAGTGCATGTCGGGATAACTGTGCAAATCCTAGCCAATAACTTCAACATTGGAGGAGTTGTTTTGATTGGAATTACCGGAGCCACTAATGAATTGTTGAGCATAAGCACTGTTTCTATTCCCAAACGTGTCAGCTTCACAGGATCTTAGGAATGGCTTGTATAAAAAAAATTGACATGCTTTTCTTATTTTTATTCATTACATCATCAAAAAGTGTTAATTTGACAGTTGATGATATGCTGTAATTATAAATTCAAAGCAAGGACTCCAATGTAGTAGGCAAGCTCGAGTTTGGAAAATTAAATTATCTAGAAAATGGTGACAATTTGTTGGGAAGTGTCAAGTACCAAGCAATTGACATTTACTGCAATGGCAAACTAGTTGATGGTAATAGTTTTTGGATCTACCTGAATTCATGGTGGCTACGCTATGCTTCTAGAGTTAAAGTAAAATCAGAGCATTTTATTTGATATATTGCTGAGCATTTCTTTGGAGTTGCAAGCTCACATACACAGAGAGAGTTGTGGTGCAGATTGATTCAGGAGATGTTGTTGTTGGAATGAATTCTTCAAGTTCTAATATATACGTGAACAACCCAGCATACAGAGAGTTCATTTTCAAGACTTTTAGAGCTGCAATAGTTGATCTTAGTAGTGATGTTGCTGGATTGGTAATTAATTAAATAAAAATATGTAGTATTATTATTATTATTTAAGGTTTTTGTCTCTTATTAATTAATACAATGATGGATGATTTAATTGCATGCATATAGGGTGCTAGGACTAATAACCAGAAGTTTATTACATTTCAAGGAATATCAAACTACGTAGGTGCTGGGAGTTCACCCTATAGTACTACTGAATTGGCCAGCAATAACGTGGTTAAAGCTGTGATCAACTTCATTTGGCAAGCCACTGTGCCTCGTTATGCCCATCAGGATCTTGATCTCTAGATTTTATGCTACCCGCTAGCTAGCTACTTGCTAGTATTTCCATATGAGTACTACTATAAATAAGCTAGTCTTTCATTAAATGTACTCAAATAGGCTGTTAATTCCGCAATGGCAATGAATTTAAACTATTGCACGGTGTTGAATACATTTCTATCCAGCTTTGCTCTTTTTAATAAGGATGTTGATATATGTCATAGTTGGAATATGTAGTGTCTTGCTAAACAACTTCCTTTTTTATATACTTTTACCTCTTTCCTTACGTTTGGAATGAAGGAAAATGAGCAAAGGTAAATAAAAGGCAAAATTAAGAGAGGAAAATAACTTTTTTATATTTGAAAAAAGAAGGAAAAATGAAGAGAAAAGAAAATTTGTACTTATTTTCCACCCAAAATTGTCTCTCCAAAATGGAGAGAAAGTGTAAGAAAAAGGAATACAAAAATAATAACTAAATATAACTCAAATTTTAGAGTAAAAAGATCAAAAGTCATCTATTTTATTTCCTCTCTTATTTTTATATTTCCTCAATCCAAACATAAGAGGAGAAAATAATAAAAGAAAATAACATTATTTTTCTTCACAATTAGCACCCTATTTTTTTTCCTCATTTTCCTCCACTTTCAAACACAGATAAAGTTTTTTGGTGTCCCATAAAAATAAAAGAGGAAAATAATAATTTTTACATATGGTGATTGAACTCTTTATGTTGCAATCCACAACACAAAATATTATCTTTAAATGATAATATATTGGCTATCATATTACAACTTGAGTACTTACTTTTATTTTAAAATTATGAAATTAAAAAATTAAAGTTTATATTTATATTTCACGATCCCAAATTGACTGTTAATTTCGTAATGGCAATGAATTGAGCTATGTAATTGTTGTGTTGTATATGCATCTATGAAGCTCCGAAACAATATATGTGTTTATGATTTTATTTGATGTTCTATACTAATACCAACGTAGGAGTGGTAAAATACTCTAGAGCTTATGGTCTCTAAACTGAAATTTTTATTTCATAAATATTTTATTTTAAATTTTAATAATTTTAATAATTAATAATATTTTATTTTAGTCAAAATGAATTTACCTGCATCAAAATATGAATTTGGAGATATAAAATGAACAACCAACTGACTGGAGTTGTTTTTACTTAAATGACATTTCGAGTTCAAATCTTAATATCTATAGTCGTGTTAAATAAATTATTAAAAAAATATTTACCGTATTATGATTCTATTTAAATTGAATCCAGTTAACTAGAGTATAGTGGACTATAACTCAATTAATTAAAGTGTAACGGACCATAAATGCCGATAGCTTAGAAAAAAAAGAAAGAAAGATCTAAATGTACAAGACTAAATTTGAGAGATCTAAATTTGAGAAATGCAAAATTTGTTTTTAAACACTGATACATATAGCAAGTTGTGACATCATGACTAACTATACGATAAATTTTTTTAAAGTATTTTTTAGCTCTCAAATACAAGAGGCTAATTAAATAAGATTTTTTTTAAAAAAAAATCACTACTAACTTGGTATTGATCACTGTTGACTGTGGTTATTTCACAAAACATCAATCATTTTAGTAGCGATTCTACAGTGCGTCGCTACAAGCGACACAATTATCAAAATGTCCTTGTAAGCATCCAATTTCGGGATGACTAGAGTATAGATGCGACAAAGGACCCGATGATGAAAATAGACTATGAAATTAGATTTATTGGATTTGAACTAAATTGTAATTTATTTATTTAAAATTATTTTTTTAATAAATTTTCAAAAAAAAATGTGAGGAATGGGCCGCCCTTTTCAAATTGAAATTTGGTTTTTGACTATTTCCGACCGGAAATAGCCAATTTCCGGTCGAATTTCGGTCGGAAATAGCTCAGTTACATTTTTATTTTATTTTATTTTTTTTAACGATTTTTTTTGGACAAATTTTTTTTTTGTTTGTTTATTTATTATTTATCTATAGATTTTGATTAGTTTTTATTTGATAAATATATTTGTTTTATTGATAAATAAAGTGATAAATATATTTTTATAGATAAATGGTAAAAATAAATTTTTATTATCCTGTATCAACTTAGGGTTATAGATGGTATTTTTATAAAATATGTGATTTTCTTTTCACATGGAGGGGGCTAGGGTTTTTTATTTTATTTTATCTCTACTTTTCTGATTCTTAGCCGTCAACCAAAACACACTCACTTTTCTTTAATTTTTACGTACCTTTTTTCAAATTTTAGCCGTGAATCAGATCCAAATAAATTAAAATCACAGACAAACATAACAAAAGCCACAGGCTTTCATCAATGGTGATCACCTTCTGAAGGAAATCAATACTGCATCCATCAAATTAGTTCTTTCTACTGCTTTCTCTTTTTATTTATTTGATTATTTTTATTCTACTTAATTTTGATTTGATTTGATTTTTATTTTTATTTCTTAATTTACGAATCCTTATTTATTTTTGTGTTTATGATTATGGATTGTGTGATTTGAATCCACTGTGGAGAACAAAACCTATGAAGATCCATGGAATGCCATGGATTAAATTTTGTATTTGAATGTAATTTTATGATTTTTTATTCATTTATTTTGTAATTTTATTTTGTATTTTTTTTGGGTTGTAATTAATTTGAATTTTGTTCTCAGTAGATCATTGTAATGACCCCAATAGTGGAAATAGTGAAATTATGTGTGTGGCATGTGTTTTTATTTTAATTAATTGGTTAGTAAATTAGGGTTTCATTTGGTAAATTCAATTAAAATTAATGATGGCTTTAGATTAATTTTAGATTGTATGTAATTAAAATTAGGGTTAGAAAAATCATATAATGTTTGTTTTTGATCTATTATTTTTTATT
>CATIWM010654294.1:0-12566 GCA_949671775.1 Mallotus repandus
CGGGTGAGATGAAGCGTAAAACACACTCACAAAATCAAAATCAAAATCACTGTGAGATGGAACATAAAACACACTCACAAAGGAAAAATATTTGCAAATCCCATCATATTTCCATGAAATTGTTTTATTTTATTGTAATGCCTATTAAATCTTTATATAAGTTAGTGCTTAGGTTGTGCTTAGGGTGTGTATAGCTTATCACTTTGTGTGTGTGTGTGTGTTTTATTTTGTTGAATTTGTATTAATTATAAATGTTTTTCTTTTAAAAATGGCTATTGATTGGGTTTGTGGAAAAAAGAAAAAAAAAAGAAGTGAAACGGAGCAAAAAAACACACTCACTAATAAGAAAAAAGCAAAAATACGGGTGAGATGAAGCGTAAAACACACTCACAAAATCAAAATCAAAATCACTGTGAGATGGAACATAAAACGCACTCACAAAGGAAAAATATTTGCAAATCCCATCATAGTTCCATGAAATTGTTTTATTTTATTGTAATGCCTATTAAATCTTTATATAAGTTAGTGCGTAGGTTGTGTCTACTAAATTATTTGCATATGAGATTTTTTTTTTTGTCTAATTATCCTCATTAATAAGCATTTTTAGGTTTAGTGTTATTGAGGTTGTCTATCTTGGAAGTTTAATGTCTTTGATTGCAGTTGAGTGATCTATGATTTAATGTTTGTTTTTTCTCTTGCTTAGGGATAAGCAAGGTTAAGTGTGGGGGAATTTGTTAGTGTCAATTATTGCATAGTTTTTCTATTTAATTTCCATAGAGTTTATTAGTATTTCTTTATATTTTATCTAGTTTTTAGTTTTTAGTTTATAATGAGTGTTAAATTAGGATTTTAGTCAATTAGTTTAATGTAATTTCCTTTTTAGTGTCTTAGCTAATTTTATGTATTTTTATTGCCTTTTTAGGAGATGTTGCATTCCTAGGGTGTCCGATATTCAAGCCAATAACTAAGTAGCTGTTTTGTGAAGTTATTTTCCTAATTGGAGGAGGTTTTGAAGAAAAAATTACTATTTTGGTCCTTGAATGAATTTTGGATATTTTTCTCTATAAATAGAGAATTTTGGCTCTAGGTTAAGGGGATTGTTTTGGGGGTTTGAATACCGCTGTCAAGAAGGCTAAACATGGGATTGAAGAGCTCAACAAGGATTGAAGATTGAAGTATGCTTGTAATAAGTTTTATCTTTCCTTCGTCTTCTTTTCTTATAGATTGTATCATATTTAGAATCCTTGTGGCTTTGGAACAAAATATTATGAATAGCTAAATTATTTAGGGTTTGGTTTTTGAGTAGCTAGTTAGACTTGGGATTTTTATTTCATTATTAACGATTTGATTTTCAATCAATTTTATGAGTTGTGCTTAATGTCTTATTTTCAATTAAGGGCTCGATTGATTACATGTTTATGGTTAAGTTGCCATCGACGAAAGTTGAGTAATTTACTAGCTTATAACTTATAAGACTTAGGAACCTCGATCACGAAAGTAGACAAATCATTCAAGGATCAATAAATTGCTAAGGAACTTAATGAGCCCTAATTAATTGACTTCACCATAAAAATAGGCGGTAATTAGTTTTGGGATGCTTAAATGATCTTGATAGAGACTTTAGGTAATTTAGAGTAGTTTACCCTTGAATGTAATCAGTGAAATAGTTGTATTTAAATATGTAATTCAAGTCCTAACTTGTGAAACAAACTCAAGCTCTAGTTTATCCCCATTGATTTAATTAGATTAATTAGAGTTGGTGATTTATTTTAATTTATTTAATTTGATTCTTACAATTTAATTTAATTTTTGCTAGCTAGGGAAAATTAATTTACAGTTAGTACTTAGTACCATTTCATTGTTGGAATGATATTCTACTTATCACTTTATTACTTGCCATGATTTATACACTTGCGGAGTTGTGCTAACATACAAGGACTCTTGATTTTCAAAACATACATCGTCTTCTTAAAAACATGAACATTACTCTTAAAGGAGGAACCCACCATTCACTAAAGATGTAATCTAGATTAACCCGTTGGTAAACTTTCAGTTGTTCGGTTATGCTATAAAAATCCTTACAACTAAAAGAAAAAAATATATTAAGTAATCAATAATGTTTTAAAATAATAAAATCTAACATATTGCGTATACGATAGTTTGAAATTGAACAGACCTTTAACTGAATATAATCCCCTTCTAATCATTATGTCCACCATCAACCCTTTTGGTATATCCACAAGAGATGTCGCTAGACTGTCGGTGTTTTTAGTCTTCTTAGTATCCATGATTAGTGACTTAATGAAACAAATAAAACAAAAAAAATGATAGAAGTTAATGACCAAAAAAAATTATTCATTTAGATGAACGCTGGAGAGAGTAACCACAATTTGAAATTTATAAATGGATTTAATTCTGAAATATAAACTTGAAAAAGGAAGTGGGATGGACATTGATCCAACATGCTTCATTTCATTAAATGAAAGCAATCATTTAAATAAACCACTAATGTGGTATGTGTACACTTATGTATATATTCTATGATTAAACTTTAATCAAATTTTATGATAACATGTTCTTGGTACCACTAATTAATCGTTTAGTGCTTTATTATTAACCAATAATTTAGAAAATTAACATCAATGTTAATTTTGCGTGACCTAATAGTTAATGTTACATTGTGAATATATGTGGTAAGAAATTAACATTAATGTTAAATTCACACTAATGGTAAATTATGTAAGAAGTTGTACATATATGTATGTAGTAAGAAATTGTACATATATATTGGCCCATGTTATATTAATGTATACTTATATGTATGTGGTAAGAAATTGTACATAACACATCAACTAATCCATATGACAATAGTGCATTAATATTCCTTCTATAACCCAATATTTTAAATCATGCTAATAACAACAATTTTCATATTAGAATAAAATGTTGTAAATAACATATTAAATTGATTTTTTAAAATGTTCATCTTTGTTTTAGTCATAAATTTGCATATATTTAACTACATTATGTGATCATATCGCATGTTGACCACAGTGCACTTAAATGACCATGGTATATTCACCATACATTGGGACTATGATCCATGAGTTTGAATTCAAAGACTCCTTTCACTACCAATTATTAAGTTACCATAGTAATCAACTTTTATGTATATGGCCAAGCATTGCATCAAGAAATCGCTACACTAAGGGTGCAATTAACTTTTTTTTTTATGATGATTCACTCTTCCATAAGTCTGAATTCCAAGGTCATAATTAAATTAGATTTTCTTACCTTAATAGAAAAAAAAAGCCATGTAATTTTGAGCAACTTACTTTCACATATATTCAAAACTTTTTCCATAATTTAAGCCCACTTTCATATTGTTTAGAAAATAAAGAATTCTATTTTTCTTTAAACAGTGACTTGGTATCCAAAATATAAAACTTTAGATGAATCAATAGCGGACTTGGGTCGATTAAGAACACCACTTATAGATATGGTTACGCCTAGAGTCATATATGCTAGGCCATTCCATTTATGGCAAGTATGACTGCATACCAACACCGATGTCATTATGGACCAGAAAATATTGGAGGATGGACTTGTTGAATTGTTTAACTACTTTAATATTGATAATAATATTTATATGTTTTTCTAGATAAGGACACAAACACTTATTGACTTTAGTGCTTTTTTCAACAGCTACAGAGATGAGATACACTAGGCCTCCACCTCATGGAGAAACAAAACCATTACCATCTCCACTATTATGATTATAAGGTTCTAAGCACTTTATAAGTTCCAGTGATGACTCAAGCATATTTTTTGCTAGCGGTTACCCTAACATGACAAAGGAGTATAAAAAATGCATGGAATTACAAAATTCCTTCAATAAATTTGTTGATTTGGCTTTGGTAAAATTAACATTCTACTCTTCATTATGTTACTAATATAATTTATTTGTTTGGTAAAAACAATTTTCATTGTCTGAGTCATCACTAAAACTTATAAATTGATAAGAACCTTACATTCGCAATGGTGAAGATGGTGGCGGTAGTGGTTCTATTTCTCTATGAGATAGAGGCCCATAGTATATCTTATCTCCATTAGCTTTTGAAAAAGCACTAAAGTTAATGAGTTTTCATATCCTTATCTAGAAAAATATATAAACATTATAGTCAATGTTGAAGTAGTTAATCATTTCAACAAGTCCATAGTCCAACATTTTCTAATCCATAACAGCATTGGTGTTGATATGCACTCATACTTACCATAAATGGTATGGCCTAGCATATGTGACTTTAAGTGTAATCATATTTGCAAGTGGTGCAGTTAACCAACTCAAGCAATAATTGCCTTGCAACAAATTAGTTTTGCATATTCTTGAGTATTATCAATCCCTTTTCAAAGCAGATCCCACTATTTCTTCAAATATTAATTTTATTAAATTTATGGTACCGTTTTCGGTGAATGATGAAGATAATTTGCTTCTTGTTAGTTGTCCCTCCTTAGATGAAATATAGGACACTATTTTTTGGATGGATCCTCATAGTGCTCCAGGTCTTGATGTATTCACAAGTATTTTTTTTATAAATCTTTTTGGAATATTTTTGGTGGTGAGGTTTGTTCTGTTGTTTACAGTTTTTATTCTATAGGCTCTAGTACTCCAGGAATTAATTCAAGCTTCATGATTCTAATTCCCAAAGTAAAAAATGCAATTATGGTTGAACAATTCCATCCAATTGTTCTAAGCAATTTTTGTTTTAAAATTATTACAAAGATTCTTGCTGACCGACTATCTGGTATTGCTTCTAAAATTATTTCTTCTCATTAATTTAGATTTATCAAGGAACATACTATTTCAGAGTGCATTACTGGAGCATTGGAGGGTGTTAACCTTCTTAATAACGCTTTTTTCGGTGGACATATGGCTTTAAAAATTGATATTAGAAAGGCTTTTGACACAATGGAACTGGAATTTCATCTTGGACGTTCTGGAGGCTTTTAGGTTTTCTTTGCAATTTTGTGACTAGATTTTGTCTATTTTTCCTCTTCCAGACTTTTGATCTTGATTAATGGTCAGATAGAGGGGTATTTTTCTTGCTTTCGAGGAGTTTGGTAAGCAGATCCTCTATCTCCACTCCTTTTTATATCACAGAAGACTTTCTTAGTCGCTTGCTTTTTTTAAAAGTTAATTAGGGTGAAATTGTTGTTATGTCTTATATAAGATGCTCTCTTTTTCATACCCATTATTTATACGCTAATGATATTTTGTTGTTTATAAAAGCTACTATCAAGAATATCAAAAATATTAATGCAGTCTTCAAGACCTATGGACATCTTTCTTGCCAAGTTGACAATTGGTCAAAGTCTGAGATCTTTTTTGGTGTTGGTATCAATGAAAGGCGGGTGCTAAGGTTGCAACAGCTGGTGGGAATGAAAAATTGTATTTTTCCTTTTAGTTATTTAGAAGTCCCTTTGTTTGCAGTAGCTCTAAAATATAGATGGTTAAAACCGCTTACTGATAATATTTGTAATAAATTCACTAAATGGAAAGGAAGTTCATTATCAATGGCTGGTAGACTTATCCTTATTCAAAGTGTAATTACTAGTTCATTGTTGCATTCTTTTGTAATATAAAATGGCCTTTATCTCTTGTTCATTGTATAGAGAGATGTATGAGTAATTTTCTTTGTATAGGTTCTATAACAGATAGAAAATTAGTCTCTGTGCCTTGGAGTTTTGTTTACCTTCTGGTGAAAGAAGGTGGTCTTGGGATCAAGCATTTGCATATTTTAAATGATGCTATGCTTAGTAAGTTTGCTTGGAAGATGAATGTTTCATTTGATTTCCCATTAACATCTTTCGTACTCGGTTTCTTCACCCATTGGGTATTCCTAGAGATGTTTATCTTCAATTGACAATTTGGTCTTCAATTAAGAACCTTTATTCCTCTCTTCAATTTGATAGCAGGTAGTTCATTGGATTGCAAACTTCACTTAATTTTTATACTGATGAGTGGATTTCTCCTACAATAGTAAATCAGCATGGGTTTAATGCTAGAGCTCAGCGAAATTTAATTGCTTCGGTCAATTCTTTTCTTCATGATGATAAGTTGCATCTTGAGCATATATTTGATAAAGTAGTTTGAACTAATATTATAGTTGTTTCTCGAATAAAGATGACTCAGATTCTTGTGTTTGGAAGAAATCTATGGAAGGTATTAATTTGGTCAAGCAGATGTACAATCTTTTGCGCCCCCTCTCATCCTCATCTTCCTTGGTGCTCGTTTATTTAGAAAGAGTTTTTACCTCCTTCTAAATCACTTATTTATTGGTGTGAAATTGTAGAATACCTTCTTACTAATGATAATCTTTGGAGGAAAGGTCTCTTTATTCCTACTAGATGTGTTTTATTTGCTGCTCATTGTGAAGAAGGTGATCATTTATTTACTAGTTTTAGTTTTGCTTCCTTAATTCGGCAAGCAATATCTCACCTTTTTAGTAAAAGAATTGATAATTCTGATTCTTTATTGGCACTTATTTTGCATGCTATGCAACATTCTTTTAGTTCGCAATTGTTAGTGTTGTGGACTTTAGCTATTGCTAATGGCATATGGGTTATATAGAAGGTTTGAAATGCAGTAATTTGTTTATCAGGAAATGCCTAATAATTATGATTCTTTATTGGCACTTATTTTGCATGCTATGCAACATTCTTTTAGTTCACAATTATTAGTTTTGTGGACTTCAGCTATTGTTAATGGCATATGGGTTATATGGAAGGTTTAAAATGCTGTAATTTTTTATCAGGAAATGCCTAATAATCACTAGGCTTTACACTGCCTTTGGAAATCAATTAAAGAATATGATTTTTTTTCGATTAGGCAAAATGTCCAACTCCATGGGATTCTTTATTATTTACGGATTGTAGGAAATCCAATGTCAGCTCCATATTCTACATTGGGAGTTCCTAGAGTTGCTGGTTCAGATGGGACTTTTCACACTTGTATAGGTCTGCCTTAGGGTGCATTTGCTTTCAGTATTGGCACTAATTTTGCTTTCATAGCTGAGCTTCTTACAGCTATGAGAGCTGTTGAAATTGCTTGGAATCGGGGTTGGCATTCCCTTTGGTTAGAATGTGACTCCATGTATGTTGTCAATATGTTCTAAACAAAATCCAAGCAAGTTTCTTGGGAATTTAGGCAACAATGGTTTCAATTTCTTCATTTGGTTTCTTAAATGCACTTTCAGATTTCTCATATATACAGAGAAGGTAACACTATAGTTAATTCTCTTTCAAGGCATGGTATTACGGCATCATCTTTCCTTTGGTGGGATTCTGTGCCATCTTTTTGTAATTCTGCTATTAGTGATGATTATAGTATAAGAGTCCATTTTTGTTTTGTTTGCTTTTGTTGGAGGCTTCTGCCTCTATTTCCTTTTTTTGTTCTCTGTAAAACATTTTCTCTTTTTATTTAATAAACCTTAGACAACATAAGTGTGATGTAAACGCTAAGAGAGTGTCAACCTAGTTGAGATGCTCAGGTGTGTTTCATGATTTATTGAATTTAATCTTTTACTTAAAAAAAACTCAAGCAATAATCAAGTATCCTCTGAATTTATATGAAAAAAGATTATAAAATGGTATGTTAATCTACCCATATAAATATAACAATAAAAATGATTGAAACAAAAAACTCGCCACTGTTGTTATATTTTCTATATAACGCCTGCTCCAAACTATCAAGTTTATTACTGATTCATCTAAGATTTTATATTTTGGATACCAAGCCATTGTTGAAAGAAAAATATACTTCTTTTTTTTAGAACAATATACAGTGAAGTTAAGTTATGGAAAAAGTTTTGAAATATATGTAAAGTTACTTAAAATTACGTGACTTTTTTTTATAGAGATAGGAAAGCCAAAGTTAATTATGACCTCTTGGAATCAAACTTATGCAAGAGTAAATCATCATTAGAAAAGTTAATTGTGGCTAGTGGGTCATGATTTCTTGATGTGACACTTGGCCATATATATGACAGTTGGTTACCTTAGCAATTTAACAGTTAGTAGTGAACATCCAAATGAGCCTTTGAATTCAAACTCATGGATCATAATCCTTATGTACATGAATATATCATGGTCATTTAAGTGCAATGTGGTCAACAAGTGATATGGTCATATAATATAGTAAAATATATATAATATATGATTGAAATAAAGATAAATATTTTAACAAATCAATTTAAATTTATTGTTTACAATATTTTATTCTTATTTAAAATTTTGTTGTTATTAGCACGGTTTAAAATATTAGAGAATTGAAGGAATATTAATACACCATTGTCATATCAATTGGTTGATATGTTATGTATAATATTTTACCACATACATATATGTATAATTACTTATATATAAGTACAATTTCTTACCTCATACATATAAGTATAAATATGAGTGCAATTTCTCACCACATGCATAAAAGTTATGTTATGTTATTAGCATGTTTGAAGTATGTTAGTATTAAAGATTAGTATGTTATGTTATGTTATTAGCATGTTTGAATAAGAATTAAAGATTCAAGCATATACATTCTAAATGAGTTTTTCCTATTCCTCTTCATTCTCTTGTTTATTCATTATATGTTTGTAATCTCTATGTGTGCCATTTAAAATATGAGCAGCTAAACCTCCTTTTAGGGTTTGGATTTGTATTAGCTTTTTAAGTTGTGATCGAACACTATTTTTAGTTATTATATAATTGATTTGTAGTTAATTCTATGGTTATGATTTGATGTTTTTCTTTTAATTTTAGATCCAGATGACTGCATTTTAATGGATAAATTAGCCAATGAAAGTTAGATAGTTTGCTAGCTTAAACTCATAAGACTTAGATCACTTGACCATGGAAGTAGGCAAGCTATTTAGGGATTAAATAATTGTTAAGGAAATTAATTAGTTTTGATTAACCTTTAACCATAGAAGTAGGTTAAACATTAATTTTAACATTTTTAACTGAACTCGAGAGAGGAAATAAGAAATTTAGAATAATTACTCTTAACTAAGATCAAGGAATATAATAATTGAGATAAGTTGTTCATGATCGATTTAAAATAGTGAAACAATTCCAAACTCTAAGTTTGAATTAATTAAATTTTAGTTTTTTAAAATTTTGATTAGTTAATCATCTATTTAATTTTATTAGCTAACAAGGAAAATAAGCAAGAAAAGTTAGTAAGCAATATACAATCCTCATGGGAACAACACTTTTTATACTATAATTCGCGATCTGTGCAATTACGGGTTATAGCAGTAACAACAACATACACTTTTTATTCTTGATTAACCCCTAATTCACAAGTTTTACCAACTCTTGCCTTATAATGCTTTAAATTATTTAAATCTTCAATAGCATCTTTAAGTTTTACATTCAAAGTATTATAAGCTATCTTGAGATTATCCAACACATCTTGGACATAATGCAAATCCTTTGCATTCATATCTTTTATAATGATGTCATACAAAGCCTTCAAATATCTTATTACACACAATGCTACTTCATTTTCTATATCTTTCTTTGTATTTAATCTGTAACCATATTGAATATGATTTTTTAGTTTGTCTTCAAAAGTAATTTTTGCCACAAAAGTCAGTTAGTGATCTTGCACAAATTTTTCACTTGAATAGGTTGCTAGAAGTAAATATAATGTTTCAAGAATTTCTTCGAGTAACATCTTAAATGACACTATTATATTGCTTGGCATAATATTCTTCATTTTTTTAGTTGTTGCCAATATTTTTCATAAACGGTTAGCATCATTTGCAGTCTTCCTCTTGACTCTTCACTTTTTTCTTGGAATTTTTCTATTACTATTTTTTACTTTATTCACTTTCTCAATAGGTTTCTTCATTTAAACCTAGAGAATATTCTTAATGCAATGGCCGTCATAGATTTCTTGAAATAGAGAATAATTATCTTTCCTTTCTCCTCTTGATTCTTTCACTTTTAACCTTTCTCTTTCTTTTTCTCTCTTTTAATTTGTGGCCTTCAGAATAGAGAACAATGTTCTTTCTTTTCTTCTCTTGATTCTTTCACTCTCAAACTCTCCTGTTATTTGTCTCTCTTTTAATTTATGGCCTCTATAATCTTTAAGCTTTAATACAACGTTATTTGGAAGAAGACGAAGATTAATAAAAATTAAATATAAAGAATATTCTTGAAGAGAAAGAGGATTAACATAAATAACATAAAGATACTTTCAATCTCTTATGAGAGGTAGTTTCCCCACTATACCATATATGATGATTTACAAAAATACTTATACTAAGAAAATTTAGATCCTTCATTTTTTTACTCTTTAAATTCTAAACACACTTATTATCACTTATCTTTTAACTTAAACACTTAATATTCTAAATATACTAAACATAACATTTAAAATTTTTAGACTCTTTGATATAGAGGCGTTGAAGACTACGCACTGTTGTGTGAGTGTGTGGTATGACTGTGTCTGAATGTGAGCAAAGCAAGGTTGAAAAATTAAGGCTCAGACACTGCTATGTGCCTTCTTTATCATGACTATTCCTAAGAGCATGATTTTGAGTATCAGATGCACATAGTCGTGCACAACGAACAATGTTTTTTAAATCGTAAGAATTTTTCTTATGTTGGTTATTTTGGAATATTATTTTATTTTCTATTAGATCCATGTTATGTCTAGTGCATAAGTTTATTTTAGAGATTTTTCTCACCTTAACAAATTTATTAATCAAAATTAAAGCTTTTTACTTTACTTATTGTTTGGATTCAGAATCGGTCTCTAAATTAAGACATGTTTATTTTTGTTGATTAATCATGTGTTGATCTATCATGCTACACGTTGTATCATGTAATATTAGAGCAAGTTTCTCCCAATCGATGGCTAGTATTGGTGTTAGCGGTGGCAACCAATCGTAAGATGGTGATTGGGGATTGCAAGCTGCTTAGAGATTAACTGATGGGCAATAAGTTAATCCAAAATATGACTCAACAATTAGAAATAGTACAATTCAATTATGTACATATATTATTGAATTAATGGATAAAAGGGTAGGAATGATAATGAGGAACAAGGCTGAGGAGTCAGCTTCACTAGACCTATTGTTAATCCCATCCTTAATATTTAAAATCAAAGAAGGTTAGCTGTGAGATTTGATGATACTTGAGATAAAGAGGCCAACTTTAGTGAAGTTTCATTTGTGTGTGGTAGATGGAGAGGTTAAAGATAATGGCAATCGAACTATAGAGGTGATGACAAATATAAACTAAAGGTAGATATCCCTAACTTTAGTGGAGATTTTAAAATTGAGGGATTTTTAGATTGGTTAACTAAAGTAAATTGATTCTTTGTGTATACTAAGTTGCTTGAGGATACAAAGGTTAAACTTGTTGCCTATAGGTTGAAAGGAGGAGCATCAGTATCATTGGATAGGTTAAGAGAGATAAGGATAAGAGAGGGGGGTAGTTCGATGTAAACTTAGCATAAGATGAAGCAAATGTTGAGAGGTGGATTTTTGCCTCCTGACTATGAGTCATGTTATTTTCATGCTTATTAGAGATGTATACATGGTGGTAGGAGTGTGAATGAATATATTGTTAAATTTTTGAGGTTAGTATAGATGAATTAGTTATCAAAAAGTGAGAACCAATAGGCGGTGAGATATTTGAGTGGATTAAAGCATAATATTAGAGATACAAATGGGGCGCATATGGTTTTCAGTGTAAAAAAGGCTAGGAATTTAGCCATGAAAGTTGAATTACTCATATAAGAGTAAACTCATAGTGCTAATTATAGAAGATATAGAGGCATAGACAATAAGGCTCTATATGACAAGGGAAAAGCACCTCTAGTTGAATCTAACGCAGTAGAGACTAGTAATATTGGTGCAGGAAAAGGGAAATGTGTAGCAGTAAAATAAGGTAAGGTAATACACTTACATTATTTACAGAAGGACTAGAAATATATCTTATTTTGATAGAAAGAGAATGAACACTCATTTGAAGAAGTTCTATTTGCTAAGAAAATTTCCCTTTCTTTTTTGCTTGTCCACTACCTGTTTTTTACGTAAAAAATGGAAAAGGACGTTATGATAAACCTAGAAAAAGTATAAACTAAGAATAAAAAGGTATAAACTAAGAATAGGAATCTTTGAGGAATAGGGTCAAGAATCATTATTATTTGTACACAAGAAAGATATGGAGAGGCTGGCCATTATTCCAATGAGCGTCCTAAATGGAAGGTAGTAATTGTAGTTAAGAAGGATGATGATGTTGCAACGGATGAGGAGTGTGGACCTAATGGGGATGATGACTATGAGGATTATGAACAGGAAGAGTACACTTGTATTGTCATGCCTCGTCTCATGTAGCCCGAGATGGATATTTAAAATCAACCATTCAGTAAACCATTTAATTTAGTCAATTTATGCTATATTTGGAATTTCATTTGCTAAAAGAATTAAAAATAATCTCTTAGAAATGTTTGATACCATTCATGTAGAGTATTTAGGAGATAAAGAAAT
>CATIWM010654395.1:0-22341 GCA_949671775.1 Mallotus repandus
GCTAACTGCACCATTAGTTAACTAAAGAAAGCCTAAAAATGAAAAAAAAAACCCATTACATAAGATAGTTAACTACACCAATGACAAATTTGATCCTCTTCAAAGATCTGCACAATTTTTGAAATTTTCTTAACAGAGCAACATATTGACCACATACGTCATTATAGGAGGCTTTAAGAGCCTTCAGTTCATCGATTAGGTTTTTGGCCTTTTTTAAAGCACTTAATTCTTTGTGGTTGTAATCCACAATATCCAAATCATATACGGCTTTCAAGTGCAACAAAACCTGCATAGTCTTTAGCATCATTAGGTGTATGATTGGTCAAACCTAGCATAAATGTATGAAAACAGGTCCCATTACTATCTTCATAATAGTAGTGAATAGTGCATGAGTGAACCGGGCCTTCCTAGTTTTGCTCCTTAAAAGTAGCATGTGGAAGACCCAGTTGTTGCAAAACACTTTGTAGAATCATGCTAAATGGGATCTTAACAACAGCCATACTAACTAAGAGCAACCTAATTGAATAATATAGCTAGGTAGGAAAAAAATTAGTACCAGAAATAACACATTAAAAAGAAAAAAAAAAGCATACAACAAAGCTAAAAATGCAGCAGGCTAAAAAAATGTTGCCTAAGCTTGTGGGCAGGGCCTTTTGCTATCTAGGCTTTATTTTCTGATTAAAAAATTAAATGGGCTGATGGACATCAAATAAATAAATAAAAATTAATCAAAGGCTAACACCAGAACATGGCTGGGTCATTGGTGGTGTTTTTTTGAAAACATTTAACAAAAAACATTTCATATGGCCTAAATATAATATATTAAATTTTTTTCTTCTAAAATGATAGCATCAAAATCTGTAAGGGCCCAAAAAAATGCTGAGGAAATGTTCTATTTCTTTTAAAAGATGTGATAATTGTATCTTGCTAATCAGCCACTTTTAAATAAAATTTTAAAAGAAGCAATTTTTTTTAAAAAAACTGAACAACAGGGCAAATTAGTTAATGGAAGCTTCACCATGCCATTTCAAGCCCTAAGTAAATAAAATCTTAATGAAAATAGTTAAGTTCTTATTTTTTTTAAACAACCCAAGATAGAAATCTTATTTCATGAGCTCAACAGTTTAATAGTCTATTTTTTGTCTAAGTCAAATCTTCTTTTTAAATAAAACAACCACAGAGGAAGCATACAACACGTCAAACAATATAATTCACAACATATATTTCAATACATGTGTAATATAGAAGTAAAATAGCAAATGCAAGAAAACAAAAGATCAAAGAGAAAACAAATAAACAGGCTTATGACGTTATTTTTTTAAAAAAAACATGAGATACATCATTTAATCACTTATGTGCAATAAAAGAGTTGTCCAAGTAACACAACAAAGAAAGGAAGAAAGAAGAATGCAATAACCTTAAATGCAGGAATTGATTTACTAACCAGAAGCTTCAGAAGATAAGTGAAAAACAAAGATCAGTAAATGCAAGGGGTTGAGTGCATTAATGATCGGGGAGGAAACAACGATTTATAGGAAATAAAAAAACATTTAAAATGATATCAACACATAATTCAAAGGAAAATGTTTCAAAGAATCATCATACATGATAAATGTGTAACATTTATCTTTAAATAATCAACTAGTATTGGATTTTATCAGGATAAAATGGGCAATTATGTTGTCTTGGTACCCCTAATTCTAATTAGGGTAGGAGTAATGCAACTGCTACAAACAATTACAAATTAGATAGAAGAGCATTAAATGCAAGATCAGATATAATATCAAAATAAAATCTTCTTTGGATACTGAATATCCAATTTAGATATAGTATATATATTTTTTATTAAATTCTTTTGTCTTAAGACTGAGCACTAGCATTAGAAAGATAAAAACAAAATCAAAAAGTACATGCATATATATTTTTTCCATCTACAGAAGCAAAAATAATTAATGCCATTTAACACTTTAGAGCTAGACATGACAGGTCTAGTAGACAGGTGAAAATTGAAAAAATGATATCGACACATAATTCAAAGCAAAATATTTCACAGAACCATCATGCATGACAGATGTGTAACATTTATTTTTAAATAATCAATTAGTATTAGATTTTATATAGATATAAACGTTAGATAAACTCAAATATTACAATTAAAAAATAACAAAATTAGGTCCCAATATCTACATTTTGGACCTAATACCTAAAAATCACTAATCAAAAAGGAAAAGGAAGAACAGGGCATCAAAACAGAGAAAGCTAAATAAACACATAAGCAAGATTTTTAAAAAGTATATATTGTTAATAATAATAAGCATATAAAGCCTCACGAAGAAAAAATATAAACCGTTGTTGTTCCCCTTCTCAACAAAATGACCAATAGGATATTGTAGTACAATGAGCATAGGAACATGATATTAGTAAAAAAAAAAAACTTAATACAAATTTAACAATTAACAAAAATATAATTATATAGTTATCAGTAACGATTGATTCATAACTATGTAAATGGTTGCAAAACATAAAAATCAGAAAAAACAAAACTCTTTGAAATTTTAATACCATTTTTAAAAAATACAGTTCTAAAATGACAACCACCAAGAATAACAATAATTGTTTTTTTTTATTATTTTAAAAAATCTTCTTAAAATAACATTATTTCCACCAATTTCATTATAATAACATTAAAATCCCATATAGCATACTCTAGTTCTACTTCAATCGATATTTGTTCGCATCTATCTTTAAAACTCAAATATTACAATTAAAAAACAATAAAATTAGTCCCAATATCTACGTTTTGGACCTAATACCTAAAAACCACTAATCAAAAAGGAAAGGAATAACAGGGCATCAAAACAGAGAAAGTTAAATAAACACATAAGCAAGATTTTTAAAAAGTATATATTGTTAATAATAATAAGAATAATAAGAATAATAAGCATATAAATCCTTACGAAGAAAAAATATCAATCATTATTGTTCCCCTTCTCAACAAAATGACCAATAGGATACTGTAGGACAATAAGCATAACAACATGATATTAGCATGGGAAAATAAAAAAAAAATTCAGAATAAAAAGGAACACTAAAACAACCAAGGAAAGCAGCATAATGCAGAGTAGCAAGTTGCAAAATATAATTTAAAACTCCAAAGACACATACACTAAATTCTTGTAAAATTAATTCATAGAGAAATACTTTTTGTCTGCAAATCAACTAACAATTATCTATTTGATATACATCTTTATATAAGCCAATTGATTCCATTAACAAATTACAAAAAAAAAAAAAAGATCCATTTTGGAAAATACTATGTTCATGAATATGTGTAAGCATGTCTGATAGCAAACAATGAAAATATCTATCATTTTTCCCTTGATAGCAAAATGACCATTAGGATTCAGCAAGACAATGAGTATAAGAACATAATATCAGCATGGGGAAAAACTAACTTTTTCAGCATAAAAAAGGAGCACTAAAACCTACAGTCATAGACGTTGCCACACTTTTTTTTCCATCCTTTATGCCGCTGTCCTTTTTCCTATAGCTTACCAATATAAAGCAATCAATTAAAGCAACTTCGATGAGACCATTCCTATCCCTTCACCTAAACCCCAACCTCAGTCAAACCCTAGTTTTTCAACTCATGATTTGATTAAATAAACAAACATCAAACTATTTATTTCAAGACCCACTCCTTATTTTGTTCTTGTAAGCCCTTTGTTCCATTTCTTGCACCTTTATTTTTTTTTTCTTTTCAACTTCAAAGAATCAAATTAAATTAATATGACAAACATTTAATAGTAAAAAACAACTTATCACATTGACCACCTTCAAAAACTTGGGCTAAACTATTTTTCTTTTTTAGTAAAAAATAATAAGTTTTTGTTTTATTTAACTTAAAAAAAATTGCACTCACCAGTTGATGAAGAAGTTTACCATCTCAAGAACTATAATTATTATGCAAATTTTTGAGGTTTAACAGATTACTTTTAGGTCTCCTAGCAAAAGAAAGAAAAGGGCTAAACAAAACAAAACAAAACAATTGATTATAGTATCAGTAGTAGAAGTAAACCCTTAAGAGCTTGATGATGAAGTCTTGTATCCAAAAATGATTGCTATGTGTCCTGCTTAGGCTTTTGCCTCCTCCCTTGAACAAAAAAAAATTGCAACAAAGGTTGCAAGCAATAGGGACTGCAAAAAGAAATGCGAAAAATTATTACTTTCTGGAAAAAAAAAACCTCCATTGCTACTCCTCTTTCAATTTTCGCTCGGCCACCTGTCTCCAATCTCACCATATTTAAAAATAGAGTCAGAAGTGAGAATCCCACTAATTTAAATAGAATATAATAAGAACATACACCATATCTTCATAGAGTTAATTACGTTCCAAAATTCGAGTTTTATTAATAACTCGATTATGTTTTACAGAAATAACTTTCCATCCAAAATTTTGACATAAAGATCAATCAACAGCTAAGTACAAATCAATAGTTGTTGATGATGTAGCATGTTGATAGTGCACTTCCCTTGTATAATATTCTTGATTTGACCCGACCATAACCATTGCAATATGGTCAATGCCATGCAAGATTGAGAAATTAAACTTACAATAACTTTGAGTAAGGAAATAAATATAACATACTTTAACCATTGCAATATGTTCAATGCCATCTAAGTTGACCTATAACAATAAGCTGTAAATGGACCCCACATTATTGGTGTCCGAGCAGCAATAGAGCGATCTACTAATTTCCCTCTGTTCCTCATGTACTTGTGAATTATAACATGCTTCATTATTTTACATTTTCATCAATCACAAATGATAAACAGGTCCATTAGTTGCACTGTATAAATTATAAGGTCCTCATGCATAAGTAACAAATCATTGACTTACAATCACTTTTTATCAATCTATTTTTATTTCACGTTATTCCCTCAATAACATAAAATAAACATAGCTGAAAGTGAAAATAATGAATATAATTACAGTCATACATAAACATCAACAGGGTTCAAAGAAAACAAAGTAAAGATTGTCCTTAGCATGCTAAATGGAACATTAAAAATTTGCAGTATATCAGATGGTAACTCAAAACCACATATGGAATAGAATAACAAGTCAATGTAAAATTAAAATTGACCATATCAACATGCTTTGAGTTAGAAAACAGTTGACATATGAAATAAGCATAAATTTGAGAAGCTACTTAATCATAGGGTCCATGAGCATACAATAAAGCTCCAAAAAATTAAATGTTTTCCCTGATTAAATCAGCAATAGATATGATTTTCAAATTCTCCTGCTTTGCGAACTGGTGAAGCTTTGGCAATCTAGCCATGGAGCCATCATCATCCACAATCTCACATAGGACCCCTGAAGGGTCTAATCTAGCTAGAACTGCAAGATCAACAGATCCCCTAACTGTGTGAGAAATCAGAATAAATAGAGTCTTGAAGGGCAAAATGTACACAGTTCTTGCCTTTTCTGTAGCATGTAGGAGGCCAGGTCTTTATTTTCTAGGCATAGTACCTGATTCTGGTTCTGCATTTTAGATTTAGGTGATTGGAATTGTCGATCTTTTCAAGATCACATCATAGAATTAAAGGAAATGGCATTTGGTTATTGCTGTTACATAGGGTTTTTGATCGAAAAAAAGGCACTTCCACATCACCAAAACTGCAACATATACACCAGATTTCATTCATGATCTTTTTTTTTTCAAAAACAAAAAGCAATTATTCATGAAAAGCTAATGATTTCATTGCTTGTTACTAACAAATTCAATCTCAAACAGAAACACAGACCTCAAACCAACTCAATTGGTTACCAAAATCCCTAAATTACAACTTCTTAAACCCACACACACAGGCAATACTAAAATTTGTTAGCTTTACAGATTACAATTATTAATTATAGAAATTTCATTAAATTAAAACTAAAAAAATATTAAAACAATAAAAATGAAACCTCTCTAGACTGCAAACGCAAATGGGTGTATAGTAAGAATTATTAAGATGCACGGCCACAACCCTAAATTGCAAACGCAAATGGGTGTATCGTAAACAAAATTTTGTTATTATTTTTTTTGGTTTTCAGCAACAGTAAACATACATATATATCAGCCTTTTTATTTAATTTTCATTAATTGCTAAGAACCAGTAAATAAGAAAAAAATCTTATTCAGCCACTATTCTCAGACTCTTATGATCTAATCCTCTCCGTGTCTCTCTATAACAGCAAGGAAAAGAGAAAATTAAAAACCAAGAGAAATCAAAGCAAAGAAAATAGAAAGATTGATCTAAAAAATTGAGGTTTAAAAAAGAAAAAAATAACTCAGAACAAACATAAAAGATTAATTTACAAAATTAATTTACAAAAAAGCAACCTACACCAAGTATTCCTTGTACTCCAACTTCCTCCATGACCACGCGAATAAACAAAAAAGATTAATTTACAAAATTAATCAAAGAAAAGTTTGGTTAGTTTTGGAGATTACTATATATATTAAAATAAAATTATACAATAGAGAGTCCAGATATTAAAATAGTATTTTAACTCTAATGTTCTAAGGGCCAATTGCACGTGAGAAAAGAAATTTGAAGAGAAAATACATTAAAAATAAAAAAAATTATTTTTTTTCTCTTTATTTAGGTCATCAAACCTGCGAAGAAGGAAAAAAATAAAAATGTAAAAAATCATAAGGGAATAAACTAAAAAAAAAAACCTAACAGATGCAAATACACTAAAAGAAGAATGCAAATATTCTAAAATTGCAATAATAAAATTAAACATCAGATAAACGTGCATGTAAAATCTATATACACATATACTTTTATAACAAAAAATCATTTATCCAGAGGCAAACAAAGGAAACCAAAAAAAAAATCGAAAATAATAATAGAAGATGAACAAATAAGCATGCAAGTCTAGATAATTGTTCAAGTTATAAATGAACTTGCATACAAACAACAAATGGACTTGTATCCAATATTTTACTAATGTGCTCTGCAAGCTGCTTGCTTACAAATGGTTGCTATTGGTAACACCATTACATCACTTATAGCACCACCAACACCCTTCAACTCTCTGTCTTCTTACTCTCTTTATTTTAACTTCCTTCTCCTTGCTGCCTGCAACATCTTACATTCCCAACAACCTTTGCTTCAATCTTTTTCAAAACCTTCAATGTCTTGTTGTATCATTCTACATTTCATTCCCAACACCACCGCTCCCTTCCCTGCTCAATCGCAGCTTATACCAGCAAACATACCTCAAATAATCATCTTTAACACCCGTTCGTACTTCACCTTTCCTAGTCAACGGACAGATCGAATTTCAGTATATCATACCAAACTCTTTTCATTCATATTCACAATTTTTCACACAAACAAACCACTTACTCACTGCATCATATTAAATTAAATTCTATTTCACCATGCCATTCATCACAACATGTCCACCATATCCAAGACCAATCATAAAGTTAAGTCGTGTATCGTGTATGTCCTACCATGTCGTTAATTCCTACTCCAACAAAACAACACAAAATAAAAATGAGTAAAAAAACTAAAAACAAAAATAATAGCAACCACCATCGTTGCCGCCGTCATCATCAACCACCCCCATCGAACACAGAAAAATGGAAATCAAATAGCAAGCAATATGCATTATTATCTTTAAAAAAAATCACGGAAAGCTTTAATAGAAGAAGGAAAAAAAAAGCCAAATATTACTCTTGTTGACATGATTTCAGTTATGTAAAAACATAAATTGAAATTTGAAATGGGGAAAAGGGGAAAATTTGTTGAAAAAAATGGAACCTATATAAAATCAAGAGCAGGTCGAAACAACATGTCTTTTTTCATCTAGAATTCGAAGGACCAGAAACATGCATAAAGCGATATGCGAGAAAATCATGAGAAAAACAAAGCAATAAGAAGAGAAAAGGGGAGAATAGCAGTGGTGGATAAGGTGGAGGCAACAAGTGAAAACAGTGGAGGATATGGAGTCAAAAATACTGAACATATGTCGCTCTTGTTCTTGTCCAGTAACTTTTACCAAGTTGTATTTACTATTAAGCAATTCCAATTACAGGACACTGCAAGCAGTCAAGCGGGAATAGTTTAGCAATCTAAATTCAACCCAACAACTGAAAAAAAAAATAGAACTCAATGTTAGCATCAAGATTGATGAACCCATTTCAAAGACTTAACAAACACACCAATACAAAAAAGAAGATGTTGACCTTAGCAATAATAAACCTTGATTTTGATTTTAACAATTTTAGTTTTGAGCGTTTAATATGCTTTTCTAAGTGTGTATAAGCTAGGACTACAATGCAAATCAAAATGGAGTTAAGCATGCTTTTGGGCTAATTTAACCTCCAAGATTCAAGGAAGATTTTAACATTCTTAGAGCTCTATAATGAGAAAGTGTTATTCTTAATATTTGAATTAGACATCTTAAGTTTTCCGTATTGAGCTTACTTTTCAAAATCTAAGCTCATTTGGATATGCAAATCTTGAATCGAAGTCAGCATATGCAGCTTTCATCTTAAGTTAAGCAGCTCTTAGTATTTCAATAATATCTTGAGTTAAAGATGTAAAATTGAGATGATTCAACATTCTATGGAAACATAAGACAATTATCTACAACTTTTATGAAGAAAGCTAAGGCTAATTCGATCGTCTTCAGTGACGCTCACGAGCAACCTCCTGTAGCATCTTTTTGTGCCTTTTTAAGTGATTTAGGCAGTGATACTAACGAGGAGTGCTCATGATCATGAGCAGCTTGTGAGCACTCCTCTGACAGCAAAAAATGGGAATTTTTGACTTTTTTTGAAGGTAACGGCTAGTACTTTCCTCCTCACGAGCTAGAACCGCTTCCTCACGATCGTGAGCATCCTTTAAGCTGCAAAAAGTCCAAGAATATTCAAAAATCATTTATAGATGTTGGAGACATAATTGATACATCCAATAGCTATATTTTTGAATGTTTATCTATATAAACACCTCCAAAAGCTCAATTGAATGTCTAAGAAACTTGTTTATCATTCATTCTCTCTTAAGCATTCATCAAAACTCTCAAACTTTAAATTTATTCATTTTAGTTTCATTAACTCTTGAGAGAGTTGGTTGTGTGTTAGAAATAGAATTTCTACTTCATCTAAGTCTTGGGATTGATTAGAAGGGTAGTGAGATTTATTTCTAAAGGAATTGGTTTAAGTGTTTAGCCATTAAAACACTTGAGATTCGGTTTTAGAGTGAGCCTAGAAACTCTTATTTGTAAGGTTGTAAGAGTGAGCCTTAAACTCTTATGTAATCTCAATCTTGTGAATAAGATTGTGAGTGATTCAAAATCCTAACTTGGGGATAAGTTAGGTGGGGACATAGGATTGTTGTTGAATCTGAACTCCTTAAATCATTATGTTCTTCATTCTTTCTTCCCAACATTCTTTCTATTTTTGTTTAAATTTCAATTACTATCGATTTGAATTCGATTGCCTTATTCACCCCCCTCTAAGGCATTTTCAGAAGAGCACATACTTACTTACACAGAGAGCTACCTGAATCATCATTGAACTTTAAAACCCAAAACCATAATTTCATTTTAGTTTTATCAAGAACACAAAATACAAATCCAAAAAGACTAAAGACCCTTCACTTGACGGAAACAACAACGAACTTACCAAAAATTGAAAAAAGAAGTATGAAATATAGTTCATTGCACCGGTAAAGCAAAAAAAGCTAGAATCTGAAGGGAATAGACTTGCACAGGATAAATATGAGGCAAAGATGAAGAGGGCTATGAGAGAAAAAGAATGAAGGAGAGGAGGGAGGCGGCTGTGGATGGGAAGAGGAGATTAATAGTATAGCAATTAGGGCAACAAGTGACAGATTATCAAATTACAAAATTTCTTATTTCCGTAATGGGGATGGTGTCATTTTTGGGCAAAGATATGTTAGTAAGGGTAAGTTAGGAATTTTAATTGCCAAAAAGTGGAGGCACAATTGAAATTTAGAATAAATTAAAGGATAATCGCGGAACATATAATTAAGAAATAATGTCTGTTAAGGTATTTTACAGGTGAAAAAATGGTGGCATCCATGTAAAATCAGTATACATTTTGGGGTAGCATTAGAAATTGGTGGCAAAAGATAAGGTAATTACATTTTGTCCTGTATTGATAGAAAGTAGACAAAAAAAAAAAAGACACATATGTAAATAATTCCAAACAACATCGTTTGAAATATTAGAGACTATTGAAGTCTGAAGGCAAAAAATGAAAATTAACCATTTCAAATTAGTGGCATAATCCTAAAATATCAGAAATTGAAGATTCAATTGTATACCGTATATGACCAGTGAGAATTTGTAACTCAGCTTTATATATATTTATAAATTTTATTTTTAGAAACTCTTTTTTCTTTTTTTCTCCGGAGAATTAAGTAGCAATTGACACCTAAAATCTCAGGTGTTTAACTATAGGCATCTTTGTTTTTGTGTTATCATTGGCCAATGATCAAAAAATAATTGAATTTTTGTGATGCTATAATGGTTAGAAAAAAATGTTGTTAAATTTAATAAAAGAAATTATTATATTATACTTAGATAATAATAAAAATTAAAAAATATTTATAAAAATGGTAAATATATAAAACATTAAAAATTAAAATTACGACTTGAAATGCTTTTTTTCGGTTTTAAACTAAACGAATTGGGATAGTTAGAGCTAAATAAATTTTAAATATTAATAATTTTTTAAAAATACATTTTTTACAAGTAATAATGTTGAAATAATTTACTCATTAATAGTTTATACTTGTTTTTCCCTCAAAATTTATATTGTAGCTACATTCATAACTAATTTAAAATTTTATGCAAAAGCGAAATAAATAGAAATATCACTTTCATAATGTTAAAAATTAATTAAAAAAGAATACATAAAAATTTATAGAAACTGTTACTTCTTAAACCAATAAAAGTAATTTAATTTTAATTAATACTCATCAACATAATAAAAATAATTATTCTATTACAAATAATCTATTAAAATAAATATTTATAATTATCAATCAGAATTCAATTTTCTTAAAAAAAATTATTTTTAAATATTATAATTTTAACTAAGATACAAGTTAGCCTGAAAAATTTTACAGTATAATAAAAAATATTAAATTATAACTAATATGTATTGGTTGAAATGATAAAGAATTTATAGATTTTAAATTTTTTATAAATAGTAATAATAGATATTAAAAGAAATTTATTTTTTTTATAAATTTATTCAATTTAAACTTTAAATTAATTGCAACGCGTTACAATTAGGGCGAACCATAAGATAAGAAAAAACTAAGTTGTCAGATAGATGAAGAAATACATGGAAGCATTAATCTCCTCCACATTTTCTTACTATTGCTTTTTTATTTTTGAGATGTCGCAAAAAAAAATATACCACAAAACAATTTTTTTTTTCAAAAATAATAATAATAATAATAAAGAAAATGGACCCGGTGTTATCCGAAGAATATCCAAATAGTCAAGTTAACATGACGCTGCCACGTACTCCACAAAAATACAAAAATTACCGGACAAAACGAAAGCCTTATCCATTCTTCACACGCAGGTGTCTTAATCTACAGTTTCTACCGTTAGATTTACATACAATCGATCACCGGTAATCAAATCCAACGGTTTAGAATTGTACAGCCAGCGATTAGTAACAGTTAACGACTCCAGCACAGAAGACCTGGCTTTTTTATTTTTTTGTGGTTTTGGCTTTGGTTTTTGCTCTTTGCTCTTTGAATATAAATCTTCTTTTTCTTTTTTCAAAATTCAAAAAAGAGACTCACTTTATTCAAAGAGAAACAACAGAAGCAACAAAAAAGCAAATTCAAAGCCTTTACCTTTGTCATAACAAAAAAAAAATAAACAAAACAAAAGCTACCCACTTCACATTTCTCTTCTTTGATACTTTTTTTTTTCCAGCTTTTTGTAACAAATTGTAATTTTTTGTCTTGGGTTTGTTGTTGGTGGTGGTGGTGGTGGTGGTGGTGTTGGTGTTGGTGTTGTGACAAATTATGGCAGATGTTTTGAGCAAGGTGAATCTTTTTCCTTCTTCTTCTTTTTATTCTGGTGGTTGTGATGGATACAAGAATCAGAAGAAAGATATTAGCTTTGTTTTGAAAAGAAGCTGCAGTCTTAAGGTGTTCTCTAGGAAATTGAATCATCCTCAGCCTTTCAGATCACAAAGGATTTCTCTTTCTTCTGATTTTTATGGCAGTAGGGTTGTTGTTCAAGAAAATCAACCCAAATCCAAGAGATGGAATTTTCTTCCATTTTCAATTAAGGCTCAGGTTGGTCAAGATCTGACTTTTGGGATAAAATTTCCCTCTTTTTTTCCTATGAGTTCTGCTTTTTAGACTTTGTTTTAATTTTTTTAATTCTGGGCTTGAATTTATTATTTTCCCCTATTTTTGTCATTATTTTAGTTTATTTTTTAAAATTTGTGAGGAATTTTAAAGATTCAATTTTAGCTAGCAAGAAATGGACCTTGTGGTTATTCTTTTTCAAGTTTTTTTTTTTTTTTGTGATTCACTTTTTTTTTTTTTTTTGTGAAATTGATGGCCTTTTTTTTCACAAAAAAAGAGTTATGGGATTTTATCTCATATGGGGAACTTAAATTTTGAAACTTTTATCTATTTTTAGGGATATGTGGTGATTTTGTTCCTTTTTATGGTTATTAGCAGACTGGCCTGAGATTGAAGAATGCTCAAAAATGGTGGGAAAAAGGGTTGCAACCAAACATGAAGGAGGTCACCTCTGCACAAGAGCTTGTGGACTCCCTTATGAATGCTGGGGACAAACTTGTAGTTGTTGATTTCTTCTCTCCTGGCTGTGGTGGCTGCAAAGCTCTCCATCCCAAGGTATAATAGTCGCACATAACATACTCATATGTACACACAGTGATTGGAGCAAATTATGATTTCCTTATGAGGATACTGAATTGGTTATCAGATCCCTGAGGGAATTTGAATGTGGCTCTTTTGGCAGATATGTCAGTTTGCAGAAATGAACCCTGATGTGCAGTTTCTTCAAGTGAATTATGAGGAACGTAAATCCATGTGCTATAGCCTCAATGTCCATGTGCTGCCATTCTTCAGGTTTTACCGAGGGGCTCAGGGGCGAGTATGCAGTTTTAGCTGTACTAATGCTACGGTTAGTTTTGCCTACCTTGTGGTTCTTGTTGAAGGTTTAGTCATTGTTATATACTGACTGATATAATTTGTAGATAAACGATAACTGTCATTGATTCGCAGTTTATAGCACTTTGATTTATTGTATTGTCACTGTGTAACACTTGAAAGAAACAAATAAAACCCTTTTAATTTTCATTTGAAACAACATTTTTCTCTTCAAAGTTATTCAGCCCTTTTATTCGTTTTCAAGACTTGATATATATTAACCCATTATAATGCTTCGTGCTCAAACCTTGTTATATAATTGCAAGTTCCACTAGATGTTGACCTTTTTTTTTTTTTCTTTTTCTTTTGAACGTTACCAAGATGTTGATCTTAGATCTATCTACTTTGTTGCTTAGAATTTAAGATGATGTTTTGGTGGCCTAGTTGTTTGAAACTTATTTTTCTTGTTCTGTTGTAATTATTTTTTTTTTTGTCCCTTAGCGTCGATGCAATGTCAAATGGCATCATATTGAATATTTATTTTAACTTGATGTGGGTTGTATTCCAGATTAAGAAATTCAAAGATGCACTGGCCAAGCACGCTCCTGACCGATGCAGCCTTGGACCAACGAAAGGGCTGGAGGAGAAGGAGCTCATTGCATTAGCTGCTAATAAAGATCTAAACTTTACATACACACCGAAACCAGTTCAACCAATGCCTGCTCCTGCTGAGGAAGAGAGAGTACCAGCATTCAGTCCAGCTCATGAGAATCAGAGTCTGCCTCTGCCTCTACCTCTGCCTCTGCCTTTACCTCTACCTCTTCCTACAACCAGCTTGAAGTCTGCTGAAGACTCAGAGGAGAAAACCTTGGTTACTTCTGGGAGATGAAAGGATCAGTGATCACTGACCACACTTCTTCCCTTGTACAGTTCTAGTTTGTGTTGTGCAATATACATGTTACAAACAAACAAGCTAGTGGAGTTGAAGCTATAGCGTATGCATATGTTTACAAATTGCAGGCTTTTGGATTTATTTTTTTGGATCCTCGCCTGGTTGTATGAGGGGTCTATGTACTGTAAAAGAAAAGCTTTTTTTTTTTCTCTCCTTTTTCCTGCCCTTGTTATAACACAACATGGGTTGGTCTACTGGATCTGTGAAATTAATGTAATATTGCTACATACTAGTGTTATTACTTTGTATAGTTTCCTCTTCTTTCTATGCAAATGTTCTTTTCCTGAAATTCACCTGGGCGGTCTAGCATGCATTAATTTTACAAGAGACGAGGTTGAATTGTATCACACTTTCCTTTTGCAAGGTACAAGCTATGGTGCCATGGTCTGAAAGTTTGGTGAACTTGGCATGATGCACAAATCATTGAAAGGGCTACTATTGCCAAACGTTTTCTTGACATCCTAACAAAGACACAGGTGTATCCATATACATTTTTTACCATTAAATGATCAAAAAAATCATGGGAAGAAATTTCAAGAAATTCTGCTGCCTCAATTTGAGGACACCTAGAAACTCTAATAACTGTAGGCTGATGTGTGTGCTGTGTTGTGGGTTAGTGCAATTTAGCTGCATGCATATCCAAAACTATTGGTTGCTGTCATGTAAGTGCAAAATATATTTTCAGAAGTGGGGCTGATTGACGGGTGGACCACATGAAAAAAATGCCAAGAAAACTTAGTCTAGAAGGAAACAATCTGCTATTGAAAAGCAAAACAATAATAATGTGGATAAGATTGGGTGTGTTTGCAGATGAATCAACGTGGCCTAATTTAATTTACACATACACTGAGGGGTTTTTTTATGCTTTAACACAAATTCAGGCAAACCAACAGATTATAATTTTTCAAAACCCTTTCTCTTGTTCTTCTCTTTTCTTTCCGTCTGTCCTTCACCATTTCAGGCACTAACTTCTTAACAATGACTAACACAAAGTTTAGGAAAAATCAACACATCATAATCTTTTTGTCTCAACAATCCAAATTTAAAATTTATTTAATTTTAACTAATTCAATTTAATTCTGATAATATATAAAGGTGGTAAAGATTTTTTTAATAATTACTACATCATTTTTAGCAAAAAAAATATACATTTATAAATGAAATATAAATATTAAAAAATTTAAAATTTTTAAAGTAACTCTTTGTTGCCTTTCGAAATCTTTCTTGAGTCGAATTTGAATTAATCATGTACCATTTTAGTGGTTTTATAAAAAAAAAAAAAAAAAGTTTAAAAAACAAGCATGCAGCGGTTAAAAATTAAACAGCTACCGATTACAGTCAAATAACTATGTGAAAGTGAAACACCTTTAAATTTGTGCACAGTAGTGTGAAAAAAATGATATTATAATTGGTCAAAGATTTGGGCACAAAAATCTTAAAGCTCCTCTATTTTATGCACAAGTGTCTCGGCTTGTACAACACAAATTGGGAACGATAATATTGTTTGTTTTTTAGTGGGGGATTCCTTCAACTTTAACTGTTTGTTTTTTAGGGATTTGAATTCTTCCATTTGTCTAGCAAGAATGGCCATCCACTGTTTCACAAAAGAGATCTCTTGCTCCTTGGCCGCATTTTTCTTTTTATTCTAAAAAATTGTAAAAACCATTTATTTTTTTAGGAAAATGTGGTAATTTCATTAAACCATTTATTTAAAATATTGAATATCTAAAACATTTAAATTTCAAATTTTAAGTAGGAGTGTAATCCAACCAAATAGAATTTTAACTAGATCGGATTTGATTTGTTTATAAACGAGTCGAGCTCATTATCCTACGTGGTATTTATGAAATATTCACAAACTTAAACGAGTCTAAAAAATTTTTAAAAAATATTAACTATAAATTAAAATTATACATTTAAAAATTAAAAATAAATTATAATATATGTAATAAAAATTATAATTTTATTCTAATAATATATTTTTAAAAATATAAATTTATATATTATATATCTAAAATTAAATTTCTAAATATTAAAATTACGAGTCGACTCACGAGCTTCTATTTGAACTTGTTCACGAGCCGAACTTTGTATAACTTGAGCTCGGCTCATTTATTAAACAAGCTTCAGTATGTGAGCTCAAACCAGCTTTTATCGAGTTGAACACTGAGCTGTTCGCGAGCAACTCGGTTCGTTTACATCCCTAGTTTTGAGTCTTCTTCGACAGTAATATTGTGATGGCTGGTAGTTCATGTAGAATTATAATAGACATAATACATTTGCGGCCTTTATATTTGATATAATTTGTCAGTTTGACACCTTAACTTATATTTTTATTATTTCAACACTTAAATTTATCTAAAACACATTAATTTGTACTAATTTGATGACAAAATGCATATACCACTCATTGTACTCATCACTTTTTGTCAGTTTGACACCTATACTTACAATTTTTTGTCAGTTAAACACTTGAGATGTGGCACATGTTGATTTGCTATTCCATGTCACATGTGCTAATAAGGGTTTCAAGATTATATTTTAGGCAAATTCAGGTGTTAAACTAATAAAAGTATAAGTTAAGGTGTCAAACTGACAAAAAATGACTAGTACAACCTCATTAGAATATCTTTCTTTATGGACGGTTCAAGGAAACTGCACAACGTTTATTATTATATATCGAAATAAGTTTTTCGAACTCTGACTTATTTGTAGTTCTTATAGTTATCGGCGACTAATTATATCATGGGCCCCTGTCCATATTGCAATATAGACTAAGGGTCCATTCACACGTGGGAATATAAAATATGAGCTTTTTTTTTAAACGGAATTTCAACTTTTTTTTATGAGGTTCCCATATATCTTTTGTGTCTCTCCATCTCTTATCCGCCCATACCCATAGTCATAACCATACAAGGAAGGAGTAGTCATGATGGATTACCCGCTCATGGCATCCAAACTCGCTCCAATAGATCCACTGTAAGGGTTTATTCATCCCATCGCTGTCTCAAACCATACTTGTGTTGATACCCACGTAGTGATTACATCCCATGACCACCGCATACACCACGACGACAACCACCTAAGTTATTCTATAAAAATTGCTTGGCCGGTCTTTTCTTTTTTTACGGTTATGGGCGTAATCTTTTTGGCATCCATTCCAGTAACAGCATATTGCTATATTACTGAAAAGGGGAGATTTTTGCACCAAGAGTTCAAGTTGATTCGGACACACTCTATCCCTTCAATGTATCTTCTTCTTCCCATATAATTGCAAATTGGGAACGTTAATGTCACTATAAGCATCAAGCAAAATCACGACTAGTTGATTATAATTTTGAGCAAAATTTTAACTATTCTTTATTATTTAATATTTTCACCTTTTTTCTTCTATTCGTTCGCATTTTAATTGCATTTTCTTGTGGGCTGAGCGGGGCTCTCGTACCCTTATTTTCTCATCATTTGTTGCTCCTCGTCTATTTTTTCTCACTCCCCTCATCTATGTATAAATCAAATATTTTTAAGAAATAGCTCAATTTTTTTTTATTAAACCCACTTATTTCTCTCTCTCTCTTTGATACGTGCTAATTCTCAAAAGTTACGAACTTTAATAAGTTTTTGGAATTTTTGACCTTTTATTTCTTTAATCTTTATAAAAATAAACTTCTTATGTATAATATTTTTAAAAAAATATAAAATTGTACACTTGTTATTTAAAAAATATTAAAATATATATAGTGAAAATTTGACTGATAAAGAAATATAGGACCAATTAAATAGATTTTTTTTTTTGTGTGAACCATCAGAATTTAAAGTTTACCGAACTCTAGCTAATCCGATTTAAGTTAGAACCGACTGTAAGAGCCTAAAAAATTTTTCAATAACAAATTCAATTTTGTACAAGCATGGCAAATTTTAATTGTATTAGAATTTAAAGTAATATTAGAATGTCTTAATTAAGAATAGTACAACTTTATACGTGGGAGATACATCCTAATTTTAATGCATATAATTGTATTAGATAATCTAGGAAAGAAAAGAATGCAAACCATATATCTCTCTCTCTTAACTTGGTCAATAGTCAACTAATCCAAGCTAATTAAATCAAGTAACATCATTTACGTCCTTACGTTTCCTTCCATCTCTCTCCGGTCCTTCTTTTCATTATGACCATTTCAATCATCTAAAAAAGAAGAAAAAATAAATTAAATTAAAAAAAAAGGCATTAAAGAAGATTAAGAAACAAAAATAATTCTTCTCCTCTCTTTGGAATTCTCTTAGCTTTATCTTTTTTCTTCAACCCATGCCTTCACTTCTTTCCCAAAATTAATTTCTTTTTGTTCTTTACAGTATCACACCCAGTACCAATGGATAATAACATGACTCAAAACCACCCTCCAGAAAAACACTTGTCAAGAAAATATTCCAACTCATTCACCCACGAAACAGACATTGATCCAAAATCTGATTCGAATCCCTACCATGAATCCAATTCAAAGGCAAACACTGATGCTTCTAAGCCAGCTTCTGACTCTCCAAATATGGAGCTGCAACTTGATCAGGAAAAAAAAGAATCTGCGGATGTTGAAGGAGTTGTTCAGGAGGCTGATAACCATGAAAAGATTAATGATGTACCTCCTGAAATTTATTGCACTCTCGAAGCACTGTTTGAAGATATCGACAAATTTCTATCAACTTCCTCTGAAGCTCGAAAGGAGAATAAAAGTGAAGCTAAAGAAATAATTGTAGAAGGAGACGTAAAAGACGAGAATAAGGCTACAGCTATAGAGATTCCTATCTTTGTTAACAAATTTTTGGTTCTTTTTGTAGAGAATATTGAAAAACATGAATCCAATGAAGGGAAAATCAGATGGTGTCAAGTGACGGAGGATGACTCATCATTTCTTGAAGCTGTAAATCGAATTTCAAAGCTGAAGAATACTTTTGTTGAATTCCAATCTGATCCAAATTATTGCACATTGGTTAATCGCATCGGCAGCATACAACAAAGAGCTATGTCTTATCTGGAGGATGAGTTTAGGTTGCTTCTTGAAGACTATAAGAGCAATAATGATGATGAACATGATCACAATAATGAGGATAAGGGGAAGCAGCAAGAAGGTGATAGTTGTCCAATGCATAAACTCGAATCAAAATCAACGGATCCGGAGGACAAATTCTTAGGGTATTCTGATGATGTGGTTGCCATTTTAAATAGAATTGCCAAGGAGATGATTGATGGAGGATTTGAATCTGAATGCTGTCAAGTTTATATGATTACAAGGAGGCATGCTTTCGATGAGTGCCTAGACAAGGTGGGATTCGAGAAGATCAGCATTGATGAAGTGCAAAAGATGCAATGGGAAGCACTGGAAAGAGAGATCCCGGCATGGATAAAGACTTTCAAAGATTGTGCGACTAAGTACTTTTCAGAAGAACGGAAGCTTGCTGAAGCTGTTTTCTCTAATCACTCATCAATTTCTTCTTTCCTTTTCAGCAATCTTGTGTGTGGTGTTATGATTCAGCTCCTCAACTTTACTGAAGGCATTGCAATGACAAATCGCTCAGCAGAAAAGTTGTTTAAGTTCTTAGACATGTATGAAACTGTGCGGGATAGTATTCCAGCCATGGACGGCCTATTACCTGATGAATGTGAAAATGAGCTTAAAACAGAAATGGTTACGGCGAAATGTAGGATTGGAGAGGCTGTAATTAGTATATTTTGTGATTTGGAGAATTCAATCAAGTCTGATACTGGGAAAACTCCAGTTCCAGGTGGTGCCGTTCATCCTTTAACTCGATACACGATGAATTACTTAAAATATGCTTGTGAGTACATGGCAACCCTTGAACAAGTCTTTAAAGAACATGCAAAAATTGAACGTGCTGATTCAACTAGTAGGCCACATTTTGAAGTCGGGACACCGGATTTCAATAACAACAATGCAACAGAAAATCACTCTCCATTCTCAGTTCAATTGATGAAGGTTATGGATTTGCTAGACTCAAATTTGGAAGCTAAGTCCAAGCTTTATAAGGATATAGCATTGAGTAACATTTTTATGATGAACAACGGGCGCTACATCTTACAGAAGATCAAAGGATCGTCAGAGATCCATCAAGTGGTTGGAGACAATTGGTGTCGAAAGAAATCTTCAAATCTTAGAAATTTCCACAAGGGCTATCAAAGAGAGACATGGGGCAAGTTATTGGGTTGTTTGGCGCATGAAGGCCTACAGGTGAATGGAAAAGTACAAAAGCCGGTGCTAAAAGAAAGGTTCAAGAGTTTTTCCATGATGTTTGATGAAATCCATAGGACACAAAGCTCATGGGTTGTGAGTGATGAGCAACTCCAATCTGAACTTCGGGTTTCTATATCAGCAGTGGTGATTCCGGCATATAGATCATTCTTGGGGAGGTTTTCACAGTATTTAGACCCTGGAAGACAGTATGAGAAGTACATAAAGTACCAGCCTGAAGATATTGAGACCTGTATTGATGAGTTATTTGATGGAAATGCTCCACCGGTTGCTAGAAGGAGACCATAAACTACCTTCATTAAATAAATAGATTGAGCATTGGAAAAAAAGAGACAATTATGAGTACGTAAGATTTAGAATTGCTGATTATGATGAATTTAAACTTAGCAAACTGTACTTTTTCTTCTAGGGGAGGGGAAATTCTTTCTGTAAGCAACATATATGCTACACATGAAAATTTTAAGATGCTTTTAGCTATTTTCAATGTATATGTGTGCTATATTTGGTAAATTGATTATTTTTTGCCTTTTTTTTTAGCCATTGAAATGGCTAAAAGCAAAATGATTGGACTCAATTGTAGTGTTTCACTTAGACTAGCTTTGAACAATTTCATCTAGGGTACCTTTTACAATTAATATTAATTTAAAAAATATTTAATTAATATAGATAAAAATCGAATAACTTCAATACAAATAATTTATTTTAATTTAATAATTTTTATATTATAATCACTGAGAAAAATTTATAACTTTATTTTGTTATTTTATTTTGTGTTCAACTTATATTGTTGGAATTTTAAAAATAGTTATATTTATTTGCTAATTTAATTATGCAATATATTTTTAGTTTTTAATACTTTATAAATTATTTAGTTTTAAAATGTTTATACAAATGATATTTATATTTAACAATAATCGATGGCAAATTTAATTTTGATTTTTTCAATCATTTTTTTAAATAAAAGTGACAGGATATAATACTGAAAATATATGTATTGAAAAAATTAATATAAAATACAATAATTAAAAATACTTTATATGTATTAATTTTTTTTAAAAAGAACCAATTAAATTGATATAAATTGATAAAGTATTCTTTTTAGTTATTTTATTTTATATGAATTTTTTCCGTACATATAATAGTTTTATATTATATCATATCATTTTTATTTAAAAAAATTGAATGAAGAAAATTAAAATTAAATTTTTTATTGATTTTTTTTAAAATATAAATGTCATTTGTATAAACACTTAAAGGCAATAAATAATTAAACATTAAAAATATATATTGAAAAATTAAATCAGAAAAATAAATAGAACTATTTTAATAAAATTTTAACAATATAAGTTGAACACACAATAAAATAACATAATAAATTAATAAAATTATAAATAATCATGACTGATTATAAAAATTATAAATAATCATGACCGATTATAAAAATTATAATAATCAAAGTAAATTATTTGTATTAAAATTATTAGTTTTTATTATGTATGAATAATTAAATAATTTTTTAAGTTAATAATAATTGTTGTAAAAAGAATATAATTATTTAAAATTAAGAATAGTTAAATTATTTAAATTATTAATAAAATTAAAATGAAGTGTAATTATAAAAAATAAGTGCAAAAATCTCTACCTTTCATCTAACGTAACATTTTTTCTTGCATTTATTTATTTATAATATGAACTATTTGATACCGATTGTAATATTTTTGATAATAACTAGTCAAATTTTGATCATTTCAATGAATTATCTGCTCATTCTTTATTAGTTTATTCTATGAACTTACATAATATGTAGTGAGCCTGTGAGACTTGCAAATGGAATCTCTATTGGGCGGTGCTCTATGACATTGGTGTAATGTAGGAAAAAAAACCTAAAATGGCTTTTATTTTGCAAACATTAAATCTATGTGTTAAATATATATATAT
>CATIWM010654447.1:0-10582 GCA_949671775.1 Mallotus repandus
TTCTACAAAGTTTTTACTAGGCTGGTAAACCCAAGTTCATTCTGGGTCTGTACTTGGTGTGTGACCCTGTAGGTTCACATAACGTTGGTAGTGGGCCTAAAATCCCAATTCATGCCTACTAGTCATAAGTGCCTCTAGCAAGAAATTATGACTACCCAAGTTATGTGAAGGCCGATAATCCAACACAACCTAATTTACAATGAATATTGTAGTCCTTTTGTCACAAGATATCTTAATTGAACATAAGGCATAGTTTATGTCATCCTTATATAATTCAATCACATTATCTCTTGATTCTAAGTAGACTTTGAATGATAACTCTTTATCAATTCATTCCAGCATGGCCATGCATTTCCTCCAGTCTATCTTATCAAGGGGCCCATATATATCTTACTCAGATTAAATGAGAGACAAATTTCTTCTTAATCACTCACATTCCTTAAATAACTCATTATATATCCAACAATAATCTATTTTATCATCCTATTAAAGACAATGTTAGACTGTGTCAAAATAAAAAATAATTATGTAGGAAACCATGGTGATTTAAGGTCAGAGGACTAAAGCAATATTACTGTGATGAGAATTACTTAGGATACTTATCTATGTAGTATTCTCATAGTTGGTCAATCCAGTACATTATTTCTTAAACAAGCACATATGAGTTGACTTAATATCTCATATACATGATTAGTAAAACATAATCATCAGTCAACATCATACTAGCCTTAATTCATTATTATTTCAATAATTATGAATGACTAGGGATAAGTCAGAATAGAACTCATATCTAACCTAAGGGTTTTACTATAAAGTCACATATTTGATGACCTTACGAAGAATTAACTATTCAAGTAATTATTATAACATAAAATAATAATGAAAATGTCTCTTTATTAATAAAATGATAAATTCAAAAATATGATCATACATGATTGACCTAGTGCATATCTCTAACAATCCATGGTTCATAATTTTTTTCATTTTTGTTTTCAAAAAGAGCTCATGCAACACCATGCATGTCAAGGATTGAACGAACACATTCCTGCCACCTTTTGAAATGTTCACCTCTAAATATTTTGATTTTGGAGACATCTGAAAAGGTTCGACATATGAAATAGTAGAAAAATGTTTGAGGTAGATGCAGCAAGCACAGAGGTGTCAATATTAAAAGTAGAAGGAGCAATGGAGTTATTTCTAGTAGAAGCAGTAGAATTATTTCTGATAGGAGTAGTAGGATTAACAACAAGAAAAGAACTAGCAGAGGCAGAAAGAGAAAGGTTTATCATGAAAAAGAGGTACAAAACCTTAAGATTGTTAGAAAATAAGGAAGAAGAAGTAGCAAAAATTTGAACTGTGCAGGTTAGAGCACTATCCTTAAGGATTTTAGTTCTGTATCCTGCAAGAATGAACAGACTCATCTACAATTATTCTTTTATTCTGGGAGGTAGAATCTTGCAAAATTAATTGTAATAAGTTTATGTTGACCTTTTGTAATGATCAAACTTAATCACCCTTGTTTTTGATTTTAACAAACCACATTTTGAGTGATTAATATGTGTACTCTAAGTGTATATGAGCTAGGTACTCCTTGGAAGCAATATCATAAAGAAAATAAAGCATTCAAAGAACTTGGAATCATCTATCATGAGACATGTCATGATCGGGATCATATTCGGGACATGAAAATCCCACTCGAGACATGAAAATCCCGCTCGAGACATGAATATCTCGATCATGACAAGGCAACTCTGGATTATGATCAAAGGCCCCTTCAAACTAAAAAGTGACAGTGCTCCTCACAAGCACTCATCCTAACCAGGATCATGCTCAAGACGTGGTCATGAGTTGGTATCCTGATTGTGACCTCAAAGGAACCACTCGTGAGCTCATCTAAGAAAAGATAACATTTTGGATAGTGCTCCTCCCGGGATCATATCATGATCGGGATCACTCTAAAGACATGGATATTTTGATAGCGACCATCAATAAGTTCCTTGTGACTTCAATAAAGAAAAGAAGAGCTTTTGTCCAGTGCTTTTCATGATCCTACATCATGAATGGGACCTCACTCGGGGCATTCATCATGAGTGGAGTCCCAATCGTGACTGAGCATCATGAGCCATTAAAATCTTTTAAGCAATAGTCATATTAGAGTACAATGACTAGTTTTATTGAAGGTCACGATCGAGACTGAGGATGTTACGACCGGGATTGACCATTTTCCTATAAAAAGCTGAAATTCATTAAATAAAGCTTAGAGAAGGTTAGGGATGAACTTAATGCCTCTAATAGCCATAATTTTGATGCTCAAGTATTTAAACAACTCTTGGAACCTCATTTAATGGTTAGATACTTGGTTGGTTATTGTAAAAATTTCTCTCAGCATTCAATTGAGCATTCAAAATTCTCATCTACCTTCTTTGTATTCAATAACTCTTTTGAGAGTGGGTTGCTTATTAGAATAGAGATTTTTCTTCTTCTATTTTCTAGGGTTTAGAAAATGGAAATGAGATCTTATTCTAGTGTGAAAGGTTTAAATGTTTGTCTATTAAAAATACTTGGGAATTGGGTTGAAGGGTGATCCTAAACTCTTGGTTGTAAGGTTAGAGTTGAGCCTAAAACTCAAACTTATAAAATCAATCTAATAGAAGATATTATAATGATTTAAAAATCCTAACTTGGGGGAGTTAGGTGGCGATGATAAACCAAACTCCTTAAGAGCTTGTCTTAAATCCTCTTAATCCTTAATCATTTCTTAATTTTCTTTTAATTTCTCAAAAGCCCTATTCACCTACCTATAGGGCTAGTACAATTGGTATCAGAGCTTAGGTTCTAGGTACTTGATTGCTAGAATTCAAGATCATAGGGAGTGAATCTCTAAACTTTTCATCTCTTAGACCCTTCTTTGATAGTAGTAACTACCCACATTAGAAGTTCAAGATGAAGTTATATTTAGATAGTGATCCTAATGTTGTTCTAAAGGGTTGGGAACCACCTAAAGTCACATTTGATGGTGTAAAGACTACTATCGCAAAAAGTTAATAGTCCAATGTTCATAAAGAAGAGAACTACAAAAATAATAAGGCCATGACAATCTTGTTAGCCTATGTCTAGAGAAGAAGGAGGCGAAGCTCGACATTTCTAATCCGTAAAAGAAGTGTGGTAAACTCTTGAGAACCACTATGAAGAAAATGTGCAAGTGAGAAGTAAGAAAGTTTAACTTCACATGTATGAATATAAACTTTTCAAGATGAAGCCACAAGTGTTAATAACGGAGATGAAAAATTGCCTTAATGCTCTTCTTACTCCCTCAAGAAACTTGAAAACACTTTTTCAAGGAAGAAGTGAACAATAAGATTTTAAGAATCCTACCTAAGAAGGACTGGAAATCTAGAGTCACTTTAATTTAGGAAGCTCATGACCTCTCAACCCTCTCAATTGACATTCTCATTGGAAAGCTCCTTACACATGAGCTCACTATAAAGCAAAGAGGAGATGAGAGAGATGAGAAAGAAGAGAAGAAAAAGGGGTTTGCATTGAAGGCTATACAAGAAGCACGTAAAGAAAAAAATCTTGTTAACTCTAGTGAAGAGGATGAAGAGATAGCCATGATCACTAGAGGATTCAAGAAGTTCTTGAAGAGAAAAAGCTTCTCAAGGCAAAGAGATAACAAGAAGTATGATGGAAATAAGAACAAAGAGGTTACTTGCTATGAATGCAAGAAATTGGGACACATTAAAAGTGAGTGCCCCAAGCTCAAATTCAAAAATAAGGAAATAAAGGATAAGAAAATATCTTCAAAGCTTCATGGGATGACTCCTTCAAATTGAAAAAGGAAGAGGAGCAACAAGAAGTGGCCAACCTTTGTTTCATGGATCTTTAAGATAAAAATGAGGTACCATCTACTTCTCACTCATGCTTGTGATGATTGTGATGATGATGATGATGATAAGAGCTCTCTTGTGAGCAAACTCATGCTTAAATGTAAAAGCTTACTCTTTAAGAAAAAGCTTTACAAGCACGAGCTATCTAACTTGTCCAAGGAGTTTGAAAACTTAAAAATAATTAATCTAAACTTGTTGAATCAAATGAAAAATTTGCAAATATTTGAAAACTTCTAGCTCCTTGAAGGATCAACTCAAGAAAGCAAATGATGAAAATCTTAAGCTTTCTAGAGATGTATTAGAGTTACAGAATTCCATTTGTAAATTCAAAAAAGGGAAAGAGACTTTAGATAGTCTTCTTGATTTTTAAAAACTCTATAGGAACACTCATGGAATATGATATACAAATGGAATGTCTTCCTCGTCATTATCACATACCAAGTTTGTTAAAACTTCATGTGATTCTCCTCCTTCTACTTGTAAACCCCTTAAGACTCAAGCTCTCAAAGCTAAAATGTCTCATGCACCTAGTGTTAAGGCTAAGTCTTCCAAGACTCAACCTAGCTTGACACAAAGGGCTAAGGCACAAGCCAAAAGGCTCCGACCTAGACATGCTTATATGTATACTAGACACAATACTCCTAAGCATGCTACATAATCACCCCATAACACTTGATGTTATTGTTAATGTATGTCTCATTTTCCTCCTATGACACAAAAGACCTTTAGGAAGTCCACACAATAATAATACACACAATATAAAAGGCATGTTTCACATACTAAACAAGTATATGCTCCTAGAAGAAATAGATTTGCAAATATTGAATGCTTATATTGCATGACTAAAGGTCACACTAGAATTATATGCTTCTATAGAAGATTAAACGTTGCTTCCTTTGGACTACATTGAAACTAACCAACCTAGACCAATAAATGTTTGGGTTCAAAAGAATGCTTGGATTATATTGTGTATGTAGACGGCGGGGTTTAGCGCGCGCCCAAGTTTATTGCAACCGCGACACTGTTTGAACTCAGGGCTCTAGGGAACACACTAACCACTATCACAAAGACATGGCGTGGAGATGTGGAGTCACCACCCAGGGTAATAACTGGGACAAATCGAAAGTGGTGGTAACTTGATTTTCTAATACGCGCTAGCACCACAACCAGGAGTTCTGGATACGGAATACCAACTTCTTTTAGTCTTGTGTTCATTTAGATTTATTTATTAATTACTACCTTATTGCCTAATTACATGCAATTTTATTAAACCCTAATTTGAACATCCATCTAACCCTAAAGGCAACCAATCCATAAAAAAGCACATAACAAATGCATTCAAAGCATAATGTCCCTAAATCTAAACTACATTTGATTTTAATTTTAAGTTAGCTAAATCTACATATTTTATTTACAAGTGAAATGGAACTAAAGATAGGCCTATATTTTAATTGTATTAGTGAACTTAAATCTATTATTTTTAATTATAAAAGTGGGCATAAGTCTACCAAATTTAAGAAAAAATATATTTGATTTAATGAGCCCAATTCTACTTATTTTAATTTAATGAAATGATCTTAAATCTATTTATTTTAAAAGAAAGGACTTAATGGGCTGAGCTAAGTCTAAATTTATTTTAAATTACATAAAATGGGCCTAAAGTCTAAATTGATCTAAATTGGCCTAAATTGATTTTAAAGTTAATTAAATCTAAATTTAATTTTAAAAGCCTATTTTATTAATGAGTTAGACCTATACGTGGGCTTGGAGCCCAAAGCGAGTGAGAAAGGGAAAATAAAACAAAAGCCCAAATAAACATACAAAAGGCATTCAAGTAGTAATCTGTAATCCTAATTTAATTCATATGCATCCTAATTAACTAAAGCCACCATTGATTTTATTAGGGTATTTACCAAATAGACCTAATTTACTAATTGATTTTTTAAAGTGCAAAAAATTAAAATTTCACTATATTTCCACTAATGGGGCTATTACAATGATCTACTGAAAATAAAAATAAAATAACAATTAATTACAATCCAAAAAAATACAAAATATAAATAGCATGAAACAATAAAAACACAGAATAAAAAAATCTACACAGGATTACTACAGTGTTTTATTCCTGGCATTCCATGGACCTTCCTGGATTTAATCAGTTCAATCACATCTCCATGACACAAAATATTTCCACCATCATCATTAAAGAAAAAAACAATAAAAATCAAGAAAATGATTAGAATAAAATAAGGAATAAATAAAAATAATAAAAAAATCAAAGGAAAATAAATAAAATAAAAAGAAAGGGATGAAATGTAAAGATACAGTATTGATTAGCTCCTTAGAGGCTTTGTTTAATTCACCGTTTGAATAGATCTGCAGTATTAATCTTCTCAGTTCCAGACTTTGATTGCTTTTCCAAAAAAAAAATTTTTTAATCCCCCATAGAGAAGAAAAAGAAAGGTTCTCTATTTTTCAAGAAAAAGACGTCACATAAGCTTTTTTTAAGGAAAGAAACTCTCTGATCTTTCTCTTCCCCCTTTCTTTTTTTTGTCCCCCCCGCCCCCTTTTTTTCTGCTTCTTTCTTCCCTTTTTAATTTCTCTCCGTAGATTAGGTTAGGATATCATTATCCCAAAAAATAACAGTATGATAAAACTTTATCGTTTTGGACAAATAAAATTTACGAGATAAAGTTTTACTTATTTATCTTCCTTTTTTTTTTAAATTATATTTTGACCAATCAAAATTTAAAGAAATAATTTCAAAAATTAAAAAAAGTGTCGGACTCCGGTCGGAAGTGTGGAATTCCAACAGAAATTGTGTATTTCTGATCAAAAATACATAATTCTGATCGAAATTATGCATTTTCAATTGGAAATATATAATTCTGATTGGAATTGCATATTTTCGATTGGAAATATGTAATTTCAATCGGTGATTTCTTGAAAAAATTAAAAAAAAATTTACAATTGGGTCCTTTAAAAAGTTACAATTGAGTCTAAAAAAATACAATTAAGCCTTGAGATTCGAAATTTAAATACTATAGACCTATTTACAAAAAAATTTCATCATCGGAGTCCTCTGTCGCATCCATACTCTAGTCATCCAAAAATGGGTGCTTACACTATCGATTGACGGTCGTCCTATTACTGCCAAAGTTCATTCGGATTGCCTAGAGTTATGCGAATCACTTCTTGGTACTTCACCAGAACCACCATTCATTCATTATTCGTTGGTTTGTAGTTCTTGGTTTAAGGATCACTTCTCAGAATTACCTCAACAAATTAACCGGATGACATTGCATAGGCATACACATGCCTATATTTTACAGCTTTGTTCCATAGTTTTGTTCTCATCTGCAGCCACGGGCAAAGTTAGCTTACAGTTCCTTCAATTTTTGAAAAATATTGACTTAATCGGTCAATATAGTTAGGGATCTACATGTTTGGCTTTCCTTTATAGTCATCTTTGTCATGCATCAAGGCTACTAGCAGTGGCACAGATGGGCAGCCCACTATGGCTCCTTCAACTATGGGTTTGGGAGCAATTTTCTTTTCTCGCTCTTATACTACATGACCGGTTGGTCCTAGCAGATGCACCTCTGGGAAACAGGTAAATTATATTAATTTTTAAATTACAAATACAATATTATGTTACTAATTCCTTCATACAATTATATTAGATGGAGTATACCACGTGGGATTACATCAATTCCCACACATGTCATTATAGACATTCGGCTCAAACTAGATAATGCACGTCAGGATGAGGTATGTTTAAGCAACTACATTAATAGATAATTTTTTTATTCATTACATATTCATATTACTATTATTATTATTATTATTACTATTATTATTATTATTACACAATGATTAGTTATTCATTACGTATTATTATTATTATGATTATTTTTTCATTAAATTTATTAATAATTTTATTATTATTACTTTTATTATTATTATTATTATTAAGGTTATTATTATTAGTATTTATTACACCATGATTAGTTACTAAAAATAAATCGTTATTTTTATAATTCATTTCATAATTTATGCTTTCTCCTTGTGTACAAATTTAATTGTTTATACAGATTATCTGGAAGCCATACACAGAGAATGTCATACAACAGTTGCCCGCTTATTGTTTACAAGGGCGAGACATATGGTGGGCATTATTACCCCTCATATGCATCCATATTGTTGAATGGCACTATCATAATAGGGTGCTATGACAATTTGGATTTGTACAACCCATTCCTCGAGAGCTTTACCGCCTTGATCTGTTGCATCACAATAACTTACGGGATCATGACACATATTGGGTAGAAAAACATGCCCATTGGATCTCACATTGGGGGCATCGAGCACATAATGTTTTGGTTGGGCAACCATCACATGGATCCATACATTACCATTCCCAGTATTTGGATTAGTTCCGTTCAGTGACACATCGATGGATCTTACCCATTAGTGTTCGCTTGACAATAGCTGTAAGATTTTATATTTCATTTTATGTTTTTATTATTTTGTATAGGCATTCATCTAATAATTTTTTTCAATGTGTAGGCTGATTGTGTTAAGCATATCACATTGACTCGCGATTTATCTCAAGCTAATTAGATCGCCAATAGTACCCAATTTGTAATTAATGGTTATAGGCGAAGAGTCATCGATGATATGCCATGCCCCAACCCTGCACCAGAACCTGCCCCACTTCCAGAACACTTGATCAATGTTGGGCCTATTGATTTAGAGACAATGCAGCGTCATCAATGTCGTGCACGCCGACAAGCAATCGCTTCAAAACTCCCCCTGCAGGTGATGCATGTATTCACGATCCGGAGCCATAATCTATTTATAATGAGTCTACCTCTGCAGCTTCCACAGAGTATGTCAACATATCCTTTACGCAAGTGTCAACAACTGCTCCATCATGCACTTCATTTATTCCTCAGTCTCAGTATGCCTTCACTTATCCATCCGGTCCATTTCTTCATGGTTCGTATTCCACTCCTTCTACCAAATACCTTTTTCTTTTCCATCATTTGCCTGTTCATCACACCATAATCCCTATCCCACCTCATAATTTTTAGACATCCATCACACTAAACTTCCATTTACTTCTATAATGGGATTATCACAAATGGCTCCGGATATGCAAACTCATCAATTTCCATCAATTCCTTCTTCTTCCACCTAAAATTTTCTTTCCTCATTTAGCACCCAACCTCATGAAGTGCCTACTCCCTCACATCTCACACCTCCATCTACTGCAAATTTATAAGAGCCTCATGACCCTAATGTTGATGATGATGACAATGATGATGTTGGTGATTCTCTGATTAGTGGGTCTCAGTTCTTGGATATAAGCATTGGACTGTGTGCTCACCATCGAAATTTAAGGTTACGTTCTAGAGTTCGCGTGCATAGACCCTATGACACTTGAATATTTGTAATGCCTCTTTCTGCAACTTCATTCCCATAAATATGGTCTAACTGTTGATATTTGAATTATATGTATAAGATTTATGAATTTTTTGTTCACTACAGATTTGTTCTTATATTTTTGTTAATTTTATTTATAATGTGGATTAGCAAAAACATTTATGCTTTGAAATCTATCTTTGCAGATTCTTTTGAAAATTAAAGGTTTTCAATAAATTCAAATCGTACTATTTTTTCCTTACGTATGTAAATTCAAATTGTAGATAATTAAAACAAAATAAAAAAAATAATTGGACAAAATTAAACATAATAATTTATGTATTCGACAAGGTAAGAAATAAAATAAATTATTCAAATAATTATAATCGAATTCAGTTTATTCTAAAAAAAAAATTTATTTGAAAAAAATTAATATCCAAAATAATATAAAATAAGTAAATATAATTAATACATAATTTTAATTTTAAATATATAGAAACCAATTTTTTGAATACATAAATTTTTTTTTTTCAAATTTTCACAAAATATTAAAGCACTACTATGAATAAATTACTTATAGTTTTTCAATTTTATTTGTTCATTTTATTACATGAGTTACTAATTGTTCAAAGCAACCATTTTTTTTGTAATATATCTCAATTAAATTTTAAAAATCATCTATAATTATATGGAAAGATATAATATAATAAAATATTATTACTATTTTATTATTATTATTATTATCATCATCCATTATTATACAATTATTAGTGACTAACTACTATTAAAAACTATATACATAACCAAATAATTTTTTACTATTTATAATATTATAAAAGGTAATATAATCATTATATCATTTTACGATAATTATTATAGCATAATTAGGTTCAAATGTCAAATCTGGGCACACAAAATAAGTTGATGCATTTTGCCATTCCCATCAAGGTATTAAAAAAAATTGCATTCATTTCGCCATTTCAACATGCAAAATAAGAAATAAGTTGATGCATTTTGCCATTCCAACAGGCAATTATGAAATAATGCCTTATTTTTTAAATAATTTATAAAATAATAGTTTTTGGATTGATTTATAAAATAATGTCTGATTTTTTAAATAATTACATGCTTACTTTTTTTTTTTAAGAGTGTTGTTCTTCTTTTTATTTTCATTTTGCCCATTTTTTTTATATGACTTAGTTTTAAATGTGGATTTCCCCATTTTTATTTTTATGTTTTCTTATTTTTCCCTCCTCCCATTATTTTTT
>CATIWM010654573.1:0-13205 GCA_949671775.1 Mallotus repandus
CATCATTCTATCATTTGCTTGTTAAAATTTATTTGCTTGTTAAAATTTAAATTAATTGATTTTATTATTTAGTTGCATTTTGGCTATTAAAAATTAGCAATTATAATTCACTTAATATTTGATTCTTAAACAAATTAAAAATATAATTATTAGTTAGATAAACATTCAATCCTTGTGGGATCGACTTATACTTATTCTATATTACTTGACGAACTCGTATGTTTGCGGAATCAAACAGCTACCGTTCATAAATTGATTCATGATGGATCAAAATTATTGCTTGAACTCAGACGTTTGGTTGCTATTTTGTATGGCATTGAGTAGAGATATCTTTGGTAGACTTTGTCTATCGCTTGCCATGCCAATAGATTACCGTTATATCCACAGATTTATGAATGGTTATGAGTAAATGCAGTGGAATATGGGATAATCTGATTGACATGTTATAATTACTATAGCAAACAAAGCGATGACCCCTGCCTCCATCCAAAAAGAAATAAAATTGAAAAGTTGGTCCTCCATGAGTTCATGTAATAACTATTTTAACTAACAAACAAGCACACAACCATAGCAAGTTACTGTTAAGTGTTTCGGTGCTAAGCTTTGCCACTAGTTTGCTGAACCACACGGCACACCATCCATTGTGTACACTATTAGTGATATATATATATATATATATATATATATATATGTGTGTTCCGGGTTAAATATTTTGGTGATCACCCAACTTTGTACTAATTTCATTTTGACTGTTAAATTTTAATTGATTTCATTTCGGTAACTAAACTTTAATTTAATTATTATCGATAGGTCATCTAGTGACATTTTGCTGATATGACAATCGAACTTGAAATATTCGAAGAATATTTACTACATCAGGATACAAGTCAAATGTCAACTCAAACTATGACCGAAATGACACAAATTAAAGTTTAGTACTTAAAATGAAATAAGTGCAAAATTTAATGACCGCAATATATTTAACTCATTAATTAATCTTTTCAAGAAATTTATTTAACTCATATTAAAAAAATCCATATATAATACTAAAAATAATAAAATATTATTGTACAATTTTTATGAATAAATAATTATTTTAAAATTAAAATTAAAATAATTCAAAAAATTTAAATATACTTTAATATTTATAAAATCGTAAAAAATCTAGATTATGAAAATAATAAATTTATTAAATATTATGAATTCTACATTGCAAATTGTAAAAATTTAACATATACATAGAAATAAATATTTTTAAAAATTTAAAATTATTAATTAAATAAACAATAAAAATTGGTTACACAAATGTAATTTGAAGTTGATATTATTCAAACTTATACATATAAACAAAATATTTGTAAATTAAAATTAAAATAAGTGAACATTAAAAAATTATATTGACAATATAAAACTCAAATTAATTATTGTAAAAAAAAAATGTTTAAATTTGTATTTTCTACCTCAATTAATTTAATAATATAAAAAATAGTATTAACAATTGTTATTTTATACTTAATTAATAAATATTTAATTCAAAATAACAATTAATATCTCCAAAAATTTTAAAATATTTTAGTATTAATAAAGTTATAAATAATATAAATCAAATAAATCACATTTTCTTCTATCATTTGATCGAATAATTATTTATTGATCATCTATTTTATTTTTTTAACTGTGTGAAACTAATATATCTCATATTAAATTATTCATACTCTAATAATCTTAATTTATGAATACTTTTTAAATTATAATTATAAATAATAAATAAAATTAATAATATTTGAAGACTAAATTATATTTATAAATAAACATTATATCTTAAATTATAAAATTATAAAAATTTACATCATTAAGTAACATGTCAATGATACTTAAATTAAAGTTTATTTACCGAAATAAAAACCAATTGAAGTTTACTACTCGAAGTAAAATTAGTGCAAAATTGGATGACCACAAAATATTTAACCGTCTATGTTCTTCGCCTAATAATTTTCCTTTTTTGTCATCAACTCTTACATTATTCTTTCTTCCCTTAATCAGTTTCAATTCATTGAGGTCGAAGTCCTACTATAGGAAGCTGAGACAAATGTCTTGTTGGGAAAATTGAACAGCGTTGGTACAGCGGAATAATATTAACCGAGACAAATAAAAATTACTGCAGAAATAATCAAACAAATAAATATATAGAGGTGGTCAAATCGGCCAATGGGTGAATAAGATAGGCGGTAAAACCTAAAAAAATTGGGCTACGTCCACAGGACAAACTTTGAAAAATTCTTCTACTATAAAAATAGTAGGTACAATAGAGATTCTTCTCTAGATTAACACTAGAGGTATACAATAAAAGAGATCTCACCAAAATAGTGGCACTCAAAGTGTTTCTCACACTCCAAAAATAATTTTCTCACTATTTTGTCACTCACCCTTTGAGAAAAAATTTCCAAACCCTTAAAACTCTCTCACTCTCATCAAAGTAAAAATACTTTGGACTCACTTAATTTTTCCTCACAAGCTTCCTCTCATTTTTCTTATTTTGCTTGTGGCTCTCTTATACTTCTTCTCCCATATGCAAAGCCTTTATATAGGCCACAAAATGCAGAAGAAAAAAAAAATTTTGACAATTTTTTTCTTTTATGGCTGCACCAATTTTTGTGCAGCCATTTTTACTTTTTTTAAAAAAAAATTTCAAATGTGGACTCCACTCTACTAGGAGAGACCCATCATAAATTAGCATTACAGCAAAAGTAGCCAACATTTATATTCGGCCAAATACACCATTTCATCCCTGAACTTTCTAACTTTGACCTATTTCACCTCTCAATTTTAATTTTTTATATTACACATATAAACTTCTATTTTGGACCTATATAATTTAGACTTCATATATTCTATATAACCCCTAATTTACAGGATCGCAAATTACTTGATTTTCATATGCCCATGCGTGAGTGGTGCCCTGAAAAAATTGCTACGTGGCCACCATTTTCCCTCTTTCTCCTCTTTTGTACATCACCACACTCATTTCTCTCTCCTTCCTCTTTTTCTTCTCAAAGATTTCTTCTTTAAACGGAGCAACCAAGCACAAAAAGAATTAACCAAAAAATGAAAAACCAAAACATCAGAATCAACAAGAGAATAATTGAGCATGGAAATGGAGTTTTGAATGTAGCGCATGTAAGCAGAAACAGGAGATTCAGTGGCGACGTGAACTGTCGAAAAAGGCGGTAAAGATGAGAGAGGAGCCGAGGGACGCAGGAAAGGCATTGGAGGATTCATTGGAGCGTTACTGAGGGGTTGAGGAGGCAACAATTGCTGTTGAGTAGGGGGAGGGACGACGCTGTTCAGCAAAGGAGGGGGACGGTTGCTAACCTGAGCAAGGGGAGGAGGGCGAATACGCTGCAAGCGAGAGCTAGGAGGTTTAGGCGGGTGAATAGGAGGAGGTGTAGAGTACCTTTGAAGATCCAGTGAGTTTCTAAACCACGTCACAAAAATCATTCATGTTGATATTATACACCGACGGCTAGTGCTAGTGTTGTTGTTGTTGTCGGCTTAGACGTAGCTCACATTATCTTGAATTTAGTCAATTTAGTCTTTAGCAGATGATAGGTTTCTAGTAATGCTCGATTTATTATGTGTCTATGTTACTTTGTGTTGGTGTTTGGAAAGTCTAAACAAAATGCAAGCATTCGATTTTATTCTGTTTTGTTACCAAGTGTTCAATTGAATTTTTTTCTTGAATGTGATTTGTTGCAAATTTTTTTTCTACAGGAAGTTCTAAATTTACAGCAAAGAATGAGGATGAAATTTTGAATCGGATATTAGCTAATGATGTGATTTCTGGTGTTCAAGAAACGGTGGTAAAACGCGTTGAATTCCGGCAAGACATCAAAGATCTGAAGTGGTTAAAATTATGAGCGGTGAAGTGAGTGCCATTGTTGGTATCGTGAATAGGAATATCAGAAGCTGGAATCGAAATTGTTGAGGTCCAAGCAACATCGGCACGTTTAAGGCGGAGGCGGTCTCTAAAAGCTTTCCAGCTTTTCTTATCTTCGTGGCCGAGAAACGAGCCGTTAGGCTCTTCGTCACAGATTATGTCTAGAAGTGTTTTATTCAGCATGGGTGACCCGTGTGACACTGGTGGTGGTGTTTTGTGCAATTCCAGGAAATCTTGGCAACTCTCCAGTCTCTGTTGTTGTTCTTGCAAACAACAAGCTTGGTGGGTGCATTCCAGGAAGCATTGGTAACATGGGTAAAACTCTCAACGAGATCATCCTCATGAATGATAATCTCACCTATTGTTTACCTCCTCAAATTGGATTGCTCAAAGAAGTAACTGTTTTTTATGTTAGCTTTAACAATCTTCAAGGCTCATTGCCTCCTTCTATTGGTAGCATGAAGAAGATGGAGCAGCTTGATGTTGCTGCTAGAAGAAGATTTGTTACTGGGCTGTGGGATCCGAAGCTGGCTGAAGCTGAGTCTTTGCGAGGTGTTTAGTTGGCTAAAGGAGCAAGGTTTGTCGAATATTGTGGTGGAATGTGATGCTCTATTTGTGATTCAATCTCTGCAATTTCCATAATCTGATTTTTCTTTGTTTGGGATGATTATTGAAGATTGTAAAGCTATTCTAAGTCAGCATAGACATGCAATCTATGTGTTTGTTAAAAGGTCTGAGTAATGAAGTTTTTTTATTTATGAGTAATGAAGTTTTTTGGTTTTCAAAAAAAAACAGGGCCAAGATTGTTCACTTTTTAACCACATCAGCGAGCGTACATGGAACGCCCGGTAAGTTAGTTGACTTGACATGAAATAGATCCAAAATAAAAGTTTACACGTGTTATAAAAAAAAAAAAAAAAAAAAAAGTTAAAAGGTGAAGTAGGTCAAAGTTGAAAAGTTTATGGGTGAAATGGTGTATTTGGCTATTTATATTCTAGTAATTATAGGATATTTATTTTAAAAAAAGTAATTATAGGATATTTTAACACACTCATTAGATATAAAATTAATTTTTACTCGTATTTTTTGACTAGCATTAACTTAAAAAATTTAATTTAGTAAGAATTTAAAAACAAAACCTACTGTTACGTATTATTTTTACACAAAAATTTAATAGGATGTTATACCACTAATCTAAACATTTGTGTTCAGATACTTTATTTTTATTGACGACCGGATAAGTTAGCGTATGAATAGAAATGGGTCTAGAAATTTATTATAGTGATGGTCTATGATGCACGAACATTATAATGAGCAGGTATTTTTCTATATTCGTATCTTCTTTTTTTTATTTTCGTACTATTTGAATACTCCAGTTTAAAAGGTAAATATTTTAATTAGATATCATTTTTTCATGTTCGCATCCTCAATTTTCATATTTCTGATACGGATCAGACAACTTTGAAATTTCTAGACGAATTTGATCAAAGGAGAGTACGCAATGGTGTTTAGAAGAGCTCTAACTTTCAGCTTCGAATGAACTGCAGGGCTCATAATATGTCAAAACGAAGTTGATTCAAAACCTCATATTTTGGGCTCAAGTTTTGAGCCCAAATTCGACTGTTTAAGACCTTAAAATGAGTTTTAAGTTTTTACTTATCGTTTGGCTTTTTTGTCTTTTTTTAGGGTTATTTTTTAAAATAGTATTTATTCTTCATATTTGGGGATGTTGAGACAGTTTTTGATGAAATTCAATAAAAATTTTTATTTTTTTTACAATTTGCGGTATTCTTTTACGAATCAATGATTTTCAGATACCTATTTTCTGGTATTAATCATAACCAATAGATTATAAAAGATTAATTTTCTGGCATTCTTCTGAATCAACAGAGTTTTAATATTTTCCCTAATTGTTATAGCTTCCACTACGTCCATGCTACCTAAGTGAGGGTAATTAAATGAAAATGTCAGCAAACTTATTATTAATAATATAAAATAGTTTATTGACATTAAAAAAGATAAATAATTATAAAATAATTTCTTTCAAATATTATATCCAAAAATTTACATCAATTTCTTTTAATTTGATCAAATTATAAATAGTTAATAATTTATTTTAATTCAAATAGCATACGACTTTTATCTATAACACATTAATTGATTATGAATTAATCTAAATAAAATATAAAATAATTAGATATAATTTAGTAGAAATTCAAATTAATAAGAAAAAATAAATGTGGGGCCAAATTTTAAATTTGACGATGAAATTAAACGTAAGAAATCGAAGTAATATAACTTATTTTGCTATACAAATTTAGAAGGGACTTTTGGAAAAGTAGGGCAAATGCCCCTATTGCCTCAGTGTTGGATATGTCCATGTGCAGAAGCTTAGCATCATTTCCTTCCACATGTGTCTCACTTACAAGTGAATTTGCACTTCATGTATTATCCAGATTTGACTTTTATAGTCAATAATACAGTGTGTGCTTTTAGTGCATATGATGATTTCCATATTAACATACATAATAATTCAAATTGGAAATATTTTTTATACATGTAGACATAATACTATATAAATGCAATGCACATTTTAAGAGTGGAATATTATTGATTGAGCCAACTGTGATGTTGTTAGATTGCAGCTTCTAGCTAAGGATGCACCAACCGAAAGTCAGCCATTCTTCAAGCTACAAAACTCCCCCTGCTTTAAAATTATAAGTTCTATATATATATATATAAACATGTGATATGGAACTCAATATCATTCAAATGAAAAAGAGAGGAGAAGTTAGTTGTTAGCTGTTAGAAATTAGACTGTTCAAAAAAAATTTTTAGAAATTAGTATTTTATAAATCATTTTGTAGACACTACAAAATAGACCTCATAAGTCTGGTGTTAAAAATAAAACTTCAACTCAAGATGTATCCTTTTAGAAGTAATACACCTTTACCATTTAAGATAAACCTCAAGTTAATTATATTTTTAAGAAAAAATATTTGCCTACACTGGGTGTATTATATCCAATTGTAAGATTTGTAATAAAAAGATATATATCTCATTTTCAACTGTTATGTGTCACAAATTCTATCTTAGTATGTAATATACCTAATGTAGGTAAAAATCTAAAAATGTGTAAAATTCACACTCGATATAAAATTTTGAAATTTGAAATGGCATTATTTTTGTCGCGAATATTATTTTCAGGTATAAAATAAGTTTTTTTTTTCCAAATACAATTGGAGTATGGGAGACAAAAACTCTGAAAATTTTGATTATTAGATCAAAGTAGGGGGCAAACACTCATAATTTAATTAATGGAAATGCTGTAAAAAATGCTCCCTTTTCAAATTCATGGGGCAGTTTCGTCAAAAATTGAACAAGCACTATTCACAATATGCTCAACTGTAACCCACGCATACTTGTGGACCAGGAGTTAGGCTCCAGTCCCACCAAACTGTCTATTGAACAGACCCAAATAGGAAAAGACATTGTTGTCAACGGAACTAACACTACACTATTTGGCGCTAAAAAAAAAAAAACTAACACTTGACTACTGCTGTATCTTGAACTTCGGTTGCACAACTAATCAATACTTATAGATGTATGTCAAAAAGAATAAAAGTGCATTTATATTTCATAAAAAGAGAAAAGGCATGCTAATAGGGAGTAAGTTATCAGTCTTTTTTTCTTCCAAAGCATTTTAAAGTGTGGAGCTGGAATTTTTCCATTATTGTTCATCGTGAAATTAATTTTTATCTGATGCACTTAATTAAAGACCTCCTTATTAATAAATAGAAAAACAAGGCAAAAAAAAAATAACAATTTCTTGCTTTAAGTTTTGGTTTCTTGCAAGAAAAAAGGACGGGTATGCTGAAAGCAAACATGGAAGAAGAACAAGAGCTATTACCGAAGTCAACAATTGTTGTGCCCATCAATGGCAGGTTACCGCAAAGTGAAACTTCAGTGACTCCTGTTGTTGTTTTTAGCACCATTGTTGCCATTTGCGGGTCCTTTGGTACCGGTTGTGCTGTAAGTAATCCTTCTTTTTATAGGTTTATGTATTTTGCTTTTTCAACTTCAAGGCTTCTTTTGAATGGCACTTGTTAATATCGCTTGCCTCTTCATTCAAGAAAACGAGACTATCAGCTTATGTGTTCTGTATTTACTTAGTGCTATGTAGTTAATTTCAAGATTTCGTCACAACCCAAAAGCTGCAGCCTGCTGTAGAAGCAAACTGTAGATAATAACTCTTTGATGAAATGAACTATTTGAATCTATTTTGGAATGAACTGGTAGTCTTATGGTTGGTTTTTGCAGTCAGGATTTTCATCACCTGCTGAGACTGGAATCAGGGATGATATAGGCATGTCTGTAGCAGCAGTAAGCACTAGTTTCCTTTGATATCAAGCATCAAAATCTTCTGGTTTTGATGAATTCTAATTCTTTTATGTTCCTTAGATAACAAACTGTTTGATAAAATGTTTTCAATCTGCAGTATTCCCTTTTTGGTTCTGTAATTACAGTTGGAGGAGTGATAGGTTCATTAATGAGCGGAAAGATGGCAGATGTTATTGGTAGAAGATTTGTATGTTTCTCTGTTGTATTCCCTTTTAATGTCTCTTGGTGAAGATTAAATTTCAGTTACAGAAATCAAATTTCCAATTTGCTAAGTTGTATTTGTTCACTTTGTGAGGCAGACTATGTGGATTTCTGAATTTTTTTTCATAATTGGGTGGCTTGCAATAGTGGCTGGACAGGTTTGTATCTTTGCTTCAGATTTCATCTGATGGCATTTATTACTATATGCAGCTTTTTTTTCTTCTTTTAAGCTGTTGTTGACTTTCATATGGTTGCTAAAGGTTGCTTGGTTGCTGGATCTTGGAAGACTTCTGATGGGTATCGGAGTAGGAATTATTGGTTTTGTGGTAATCATTTACTTTCTGACATAATATTTAGTTAGCTAGTTCTATGGCTTGATTAACTCGTTCCATGCGTTGATCCTAGCCTAGGAAACATCTAATTGCGTATACTTGTATACAGGTACCTGTGTATATTACAGAAATAACACCCAAGAACGTTCGTGGAGCATTTACCGCAACTAACCAGGTAACATGTGCTGCCATAACCTCAAATGTACCATAAATTATAATCTGCCAACGCATTCTTCCTGGATCCATGTTTTGTCAAGCCTGCAGTTCATGATATGTTGTGGCCTGTCGCTAGCATTTTTCATTGGAACTGTCGTTTCCTGGCGCACTTTAGCTCTAATTTGTAAGGTTCTCTAACTCCCAATTTGCAGTGATTTTTGTGTCATGAGCATTATTGAGTTTCTTTGATTTGATTTTAAGCTGCTGCTCCATGTGTTCTGCATGCTGTGGGCGTGGTCTTCATTCCAGAGTCTCCTAGATGGTTGGTATGGCCTCAGAATTTTGTCAGTGTTCTTTTCTTTGCTACATGACGTAGCGGAAACTTACAAGAACAAGATAGATATATTGCTAAGCGTTGAATCGCGCACGATTACCGCCAAACAATCCTCTAAAACCTATTGAGTTGCGCACAACTACTAGGAATTAGGCATCCAAATCACACTCAATTTGGGATAAAAATAATCTCTGATTATTAAACAACGAAAACTGTCTCACAACAATGAAAAAGACAAATAAATAGGGCTACAAACGAAAACCCTAAAACAGAGAAGCAAAATACCGAAAATATCCCAAAAATATACGAAACACGAATTAAAACTTTAAATGGAAATTTAAGGCCCAAAACAATCGAATTACAGGAAAAAGTTGGCTAGCAACAGGCATAAAGAATATATTGGACCCTTTTTCAAAGAATTATTGTAATTAAGTCCTAAAAATCAAAGAAAAGTTTAACTTTAATATTAATTGATAAAAATTAGCTTGAATAACAATGAAAATTGATGAAATTACTTTCAAAATAAATATTTATGAAGTTATTAATTTTTTTAAAAAAAATTAACTTTATAGAAATATAATCTTATATTTTTAAAAATTTAAAAAAAGTTAAAAATATTTTTTGTAGATCTAAAATTTTTTAAAAATTTAGAAATTTTGGAACCGAGTAATATACATTTAAGAAAAAAGAATTAAAATTTTTCTATATACATAATAATTTTTAAAATTTTTTGAATTTATAGAAATTTTAAAAAATTTTAACAAATTATTGAGTGTAAAAAAATTTAAATCTTTTTTATTAAATGCATATGGCTTGATTCTAAAATTTTTTAGATATATAAAAATTATTTTTAATTTTTTTAAATTTTCAAAAAATATTAAAAATGGTTTTTATAAACTTAAAACTTTTAAAAATTTAAAAAACTTTATATATGTATATTTTAAAAGTATTTTCACAATTCCCATTGTTATTTAAACTGATTTTTATTAATTAATATTAAAGTTAAACTTTTATTTTTATTTTTAGAAGGGTTTATTGCACCATTGTTATCATAATTTTTCCCCACGTTTTAAAATGGTGCCAGATTTTTAATTTTTTCTTTTCAGTTACTAACGTTCTATTTTTGTTCAAATTAAAGTACTTCGAACATATCCGATCAAATTTAGTATATGTGGCAACCAAAATAAACATATTTTTTGTATATTTGCTATGTAAGCATCCCATTAAACAATCTAATTATCTTGTTGGCTCCATAAAACAAAATTTACGTATGGGCCCATAAAACAAAATTTACGTATGGGCCCATAAAATTTAATTAAATTTATACACATTTATTATTTTATTTTAATATATTTATAAAAAAATCTTACCAAATTGAGTAAAATTCAAATTTAAGTAGAATTGAAGATATTTAAAATGTATAATTTAAAAATTTAAAAATTTTATATAATTAATCGAGTTAAGTCGAATTTGAGTATAAAATTCATTTAATCAAGTTGAGCTAAATCTTTAAGAAAATTCAATCAAGTTTAAGTCGAGTTTTGAGCTTTAAGTCAAACTTGAACAAAATAATATGTTATCTTGACTCAGTTTGATCATACCCTTACGTTATGTAAGGATTGGGGAAAAAGTTATAAGAAGGGAAAAATAGAAGAAAAATTAATTTCCTTCCTATTTAACTACTAATTATCTTTCCCTTTTAAAAATTGTTAGTGTGGTACGGAGAGCATCGCAACCTTTTATGATTGTTTTTTTTACTGTTTTTAAATGAGCCAAAAATTTTATTGGGGGCAAATGTACTTCTCAGTATAAATATTAGGGGAAATAATGTATCTTTATCTTTATTTTTAAGTTACCAAATACAACTATAGTTTTTATTCTCTTCTATTCCCCTTCCTTCATTTCCTTTTCCTTTTCCTTTTCTTCCTTTCCCTTTCTAGTTGCAATACATAATTTGCTTTGTCTATAAAAGCCAACCTCATTACCGTCATTCGAATCAAAAGAAGGTGCCGACTTTCACTCTTGTGTGCTCTTCTTCTTCTTCTTCTTAGAAAGCATAAACCGTGGCACTGCAAGCAGTTCCATTGTTACAAATAAACCCTCAAAATCAAAGTTTTTCTCAGTCAGGCCTATTAACATAGTATCATACTCATGTAACTTATTTTAGTTATTAGTTTGTTATGTACAACCTTAGTTTGTTATTTCTCATATCAATCACTTGTAACCTACGTGCATATATATACTCCTTGTACACAAAACTATTATAATATACAATACATAATTTTCATCTTTCCTCATAAGTTTATATGGTATCAGAGCTTTCAATGGCTTCCAACACTGACACTCAATTGATTGTTCCTAATTCCTCCTCATCTTCATCTTCTTCAACCTCTACCTCAATCAATTTTTCTGTTAAACTCAACTTTAGAAACTATCTAGCTTGGAAAACCCAACTAATTCCTCTACTGAATTCCCAAGATTTAATGGAATATATCGATGGCTCTAAACCTCCACCCTCTCCAAAAATTATGAACACTGACACCCCACCATCTTCAATCCCAAATCCTGCATTTCAACTCTGGTTTAAAAAGGATCAACTCCTCCTGTCCTGGATCCTTTGTTCTCTCTCTGAAGACGTTTTTCCTTATATTGTGGGTGTTACCTCATCGCGCCAAGCTTGGGTTGCTCTCGCCAACACCTTCGGTGCTGTGTCTCAAAACAGACAGTTGCAGCTTCACATCGAGCTGCAAGAGTTGAAGAAGAATGATCTCTCCGTCACCGAATATCTCCGCAAGGCCAAATCACTTTCTGATGAATTGGCAGCCGCAGGAAGGACCATGACAGCAGCTGAGTTAAACCCCATTATTTTCCGCAACATCGGCATGGAATATCAGGGAATTGTCTCATCCTTAAATATGAGAGCCGAACCTGTCACCTTTAATGAATTGCATAGTCAACTTGTTTCACATGAAATTCTCTTAAAAAGCAATTCTGATTCATTCATGGCCAACTATTCTTACAAACCAACCCTCCTTCCCACACCATCTGTTTCCCCTTCTTCTCCCTCTCATCGACCATTCACTTCTCCTCGCGATTCACAGCCACCTTATTATCCTCAATGGCCAAATCGCACCCGGTGAAGCGTACAACGTCAGATATGCGGACTACACAACCACACTGCATCTGTGTGCAGACGTCGCTATCAATGATCAAATCCTTCTTAGCAGCACTTTACTCCGTCACCACAGGCCCATATTGGTTATCAACTTCCATCGCCTCCTACTGCACTTCAACCTTGGCTCGCCGACACTGGTGCTTCAGCACACATCACACCTGACCTCGGTTCCCTTCATTATCCTCAACATTATTCTGACTCCGATAAACTCTACATCGGTGATGGTAAGGGATTGAAAATTGAACATACGGGTACAAGCTATCTCCCTACACCTCATAAATCTTTTGTCTTGTCTAATACACTTCATGTGCCTACTATTGCCAAACCATTGATTTCTGTTCAAAAATTTAGCCTTGATAATAACTGTTACTTTGAATTTTGGCCATTTTCTTTCTTTGTTAAGGATCAGGTAACAAGACAGACTCTACTTAAGGGAGACAATAAACATGGCTTGTACCAATTTCCAGTCAATTCCAAGAATGCTCTTCTCGCCAACACCACCAACTCCCATACACTCTGGCACTCCTGTTTAGGCCATCCTCATCGTCAAGTTATCTCCACTATTGCCAAGCAAAATCAAATAAATATTTCAGCACCCCTTTCTTCCCCTTGTTCGTCATGTCTCTTAGGAAAATTTAGTAAATTACCTTTTGCTTCCATTGACCATAA
>CATIWM010654615.1:0-25960 GCA_949671775.1 Mallotus repandus
TTAAACTCAACTTTTAAGCATGGATTATATTGGCCAGTACAATTGAGATAACTAGAATTCAAAAAATTTACATTTTCTTTATAAATAATGATTTCTAATTATGTAATTAACTCAATGCCAAGTTTGTGCTTTGTAATGCATTATCATTGGATTTAAATTCTTACCTCTCACACTATTGAAGGAGAAAAAAAATCAATGGCATTTGATTTTATTTTTTAATTAAAAAAAAGACATCGCAATCACAATGCTTTTTAGGATCAATTATGATGATTGTGGAAAAACATTGGAACATTCTACCATAAAACAAATGATTTTTCACAATGAAAAAAAAAAAATTGCTTGAAAAATAAATAATATGATTAACGTAACATGTGAATATTACTTATTTGATTATCAAGTTTGATTGAAGTTGTACGTGCTTTTTTTTTTTGTCATTTACAACTTTGAAATGAAAATTTAAATCCAAAATTTTTGGATCGTGCTGCAAGCACTTTCCTGTTAGATCAAACATTATTATATGCTTTCAAAGCTCAAATCCTTAAATTTGTAGGTAGGACTCATGAAAAATTTTATAGCTTATTTTAGGTGTTCATTTGGTCGATGGAAGTTTGTTCCAAAAGTAATACTATTTTTTTTTATACACATATAATTACATTTTTTTAATATGGTGTTTAGTTGGTCTAATTAATAATTAGGGTTGATAAAATATAATTATTAAGGTTGACCCTGACTCCCTGTTGCCCTACATTTTGGGATTTTAATTTAGGTGGTTAATGGTTATTATTATTATTATTAATCAACTTGCCTATAGAATAGTGAAAAAAACAAACTATATTAACTAACATGTAAAATCATTCAAAAAAATGTAAAATGGCCCAAACTTTAGCAAAACAATTTTATTTAAAATTTTTTGCATTTTGATATTATATTCTCAATTTTAAAAATTAATTTTTAATTTTTAAAAAAACTTTTAATCAAATAATTTATTAATATATTTACATGAGCTGATTTTTCAATTATCAAAATTTTGAGTTTGGTATTCATATTCTTTTGGTATATTTTTGTTTTGATATTGGTAATTATTAAATTGAATCGGGTGAAATAAAATTCTTTTAACAAAAAAATTTGGTATACATGATAATAATTATATTTTTAGTTAATTTTAATTATAATAATCAAGTAAAAATATAAAATACGAATTTTTTGGAAAATGGGACTGTTTAATATGAATAAAAAGAATTGATGAAAAAGATATTAGAATGAAAGAAAAAAAATAATTATGAAGGGAAAAAAATCAGTAAGTACCATGAAATGACAAGTCTTAAAATTCTATAAATATAATCCCAATTGCTTGGGCAACAACAGAGAAAATGATTATTGCTGCATATTCACAGCCTCTTTTCCCATAGATTCCATAGAACAAATTTTACATGTAGCTAATAATCATCGCAGATCATAAGCACTGGTCACTGCCACTCAGACATGAGGCCACACCAAATCAATCCTCTTCATTTTGTTTTATCACGTTTTTCTCTTTAAAAAAATATAAATAAATAAAACTCAGTTGCTATAATTAAATGTATATGTATATATACTCTCTTAGTCTCTTTTTCTTTTTTTAATAGCAGTGAAATTTTATTCCTTACATACGGTAAATAAATAAATATAATATAATAAATATTCTCTTACTTCTTAAACAATTATCATTTTAGAAGTGTAATTTTATTTCTAAATAATTATTATTTTAAGTTATTAATGTATATTAATTAATTTTTTTCTATTTTACCCTTATTTAATATAGGAGAATTAATTTAATAGATATATATTTATTTTGAAACTCTATATAAAGCTAATAATTATTATAAGGGTAGTATAATATTTTAAACATATATTAAATACATTCATTAATCTTTGTGAAAAAACCTTAAACAATAATTATTTAGGAACAGATGGAGTGATTTAATTTCAAATTAAAAAATATAACATTTAACTAAAAAATTTATAAAAATACTAAAATAATATAAATCTAATCAGTAAAATATTAAAAAATATATATATATATATATATAATTGGGAGGTTATATGACATTAGTATTGACGACATGAGAAATCGAACCCTACACTTTAGAATGTCCTTGAAAAAGAATCACCACTTAACTCCTGTCTCAATAACTATATATATATATATATGTTAATTTATATGTTGTCTTTATATTAGATACTATCATTACACTACATATAAATCATATTCTCTGTTGATTTTTTTTAAAGATAAGCTTTTTAATTTGATCATTCATGTGCATGCTGTTTTTGCCCTTTTTCTCCACATTCAAGTCACCAAAATTGCAGCAGGATCATTAGAGCCTTTGACACTGTGTCTTTGTCTACTAAAGTCATAACCATCAATCTTTCCCCATTAGGTTTTATTTATGTGTACCAAAAAGTATACAATAAAACATTTTAAAAAAAATTATATAAAAAAAAGGCAAAGGCCTAGTGTTAAGTAGCAGTGTTGAAAATATTATTCAACATTTTTTTTTCATAAAATAGTCACATTAAATCATTTTTAAGTTTGACGATGTTTTCAATAGCATCTCTTGCTATTTATTCAATAGCTAGTGTCACATAGCCAAATAAAATGTAATTTGGCATTTTTTATAAAATAGTAATACTAAATCAGTCTTAAATATTATGCCAATTATTTATACTCAAACTCATTATAGTTAAAAAAAAATTAAAATTCTTTATAAAAAATAAATATTAGGAGAGTTTTACTCCCTTATACATTCATTTAACTCGAAATCTGAAATAATAAAATTTTTTATGATTATCAAATATTAGAAGTATCAACTCAAGAAAAAAAAAATCTATTTATAGTGGTTGTTTTTTTTTTTTGAACAAATTTATATTGGTTGTTTTTTAACTAACTATTTATACGCATTAAAAGTAACCTAAGCCTTCTTCAAAAAAAAAAAAAGTAACCTAAGCCTGTATATAAATAAAGCAATATTATATAGTACAAAGTGATATATTTTCTTTTGAAGAGATTGCAAAGTGATATATATAGACAAAAGCTTGGGGACATATAGAAATGGACATTAAACCCATTTTGACATTGTAACCCTAATTAGCTTCCAGTGAACCTCCAGGTTCAGGTGTGACTACCTCCAACTGAGGTCCCCCACCACATAAAAACTAGGTCTGATCTGATGTGAACTCTTCCGATATTTTTATTATTATTTTTTTTTTTGAATTCGAACAATCTGGTTTGGTTTGGAGGTGTACTTTAAACAATTCCTCTTGTTAATGTCATTAGTATTATTTTACACCATAAATAAATAAATTTGGGTGATGATTCAAAACCCAAAGCAAAATCTCATTGCTTAATAACATAATATAATGTAATTAATTAAGTATGATCTTTAATTAAAAAAAAAAGACATTGCAAAGTACAAAATAAAAGTTGCTCCAAAAGAAATTGTGCGTGTAAAAGAGCACCTGAAAACACAATGTCAAAATGAAGTGTCCAACAGTTTCTTGTATGTTCCTCTACTAACTCTGCCTTTCCTCCCGCCGTCTTTGCAGGGCGGGAAATTTTCCAAATATATATATATATAATCTTCGTATATAAAATGTGTAAAATTAATATACCAATATTTATTAATTCAAATATGGTATATTTAATTTTTTAAATCTGCAAAAATTGAATATCGAAAAAATTTTATTTATGTTATTGAGTACATCTAATTTAAATTTTAAAATAATCAGCCTGCATCAAAGAAAATATATTCATTTGAATAATATATATAATTTTATCATTGAAAGTCTTTAATTTGAAAAAGAAATTATATATAATTTGAAAAAGTGCTATATATTTTAGAATATATATATACAAAATTGTCCCTCATAAGAGTACAAATGACAAAAAAAATATATATTCAAATAAAAAGACTCAGTCCCTTTCTCTCCTCCGACTTCAACCAGCTAAATTACTTATAGCCTAAACATTAGATATGTTTTGTAAAAATGCTTAATTACAAACCAATTAACAAAAAATGTGAGCAGTTTAATTATTTTAATTGAAAAAATGACAAAATATATGTATATATATACGAGTATGACATAAAATGTGTATATATCTCCAAACACCCTCTTTTGGGACCCCCACTCTGCGTCTTTATCTACACCTTTTTGTCCTTGTTTCTCTCCTTGCACAGCACAGCGCATATCTTCTTTACTTCTTCTTCCTTTCTTTGATAGCCTTTCTTGTTCATTTTGGGTTTTGCTGTTACTGGGTTTATTTTTAATTGAATAATTAATGTCTTCATCAGCACCATCATCATCTGGAAATGGCAGTGGTGATCGTGGTGCAAGAAGAGGTGGTAATGAATACGAAGGACCATCAAGGTCTCGTCCACGTGCCATTAACGAGGTCTGGCCTGAGCCTTTTGTTGAAGCTCTTGCTACCCAGGTCGCCATAGATGCTTCTCGCAATGTTGGTCGCCTTGCTGCTGCTCAAGCTCTTGCCAATGTCTTTCAGGTGTGTGCTCTTCACTATCTTATGCATACAATATACATATAATATTGAAGAAACAAAATGAGGATTGTTTTTTTGCTTTTATTGAGATTGTGGTTTTAAATAGCTTCTTTACTTTTTGACGATCTTGAGAATCAGTTGGGTAGGCGGGCAGAGAAAATAGGCAATAGAATAGAATAGAATCTTTTTTTGCCAGCATCTCATCACACTGCATATATTTGTATCAAGAATGGGACAAAAATCTTGGTCTGGTCAAAGTGCTGTTTTGGAACCTGCAGAGCACTATAATTTTACACAAAAATTTTCAGATTCTTTAAATAATATATATATCAATTCAAAATAAGGGAAACTGAAGAAATGCTGACATATGATCGTGGGTTGGATGGATATAAGCATCCAAACGCTTCTGCTTTTGACGAGTCCAATATTCTCAACTAAATTTATGGTATCTTTCAAATGGGTGTTGTGTGTGTGTGTGTTTTTTTTTATTTATATTTATTAAAAAAAATTAAGATCAATAGTGTAATGGGTTTAATTTTTATTAGATCCTTTTTCATATCTTGAAGAAAAGGACTTTTTTGGGTTTGCATTTGCCCTTTCCCTTTCTTGGCATGATCCTTTTCAAGCTCTAGAATCCCAATTTGCCTTTTTGACTGAACTTTCTAATTAGCTCATTAGAAAATCTATAAATCCAGATACTTTTCTCATACAACTAAAATGTGGATAAGACATTTTTAAACCCACTTTAACTTTGCCAATGTTGGAGCTCTTTTCATATTATTAGCATGATTTCAGGAAAGCAGAGCAAAGCTAAGAAGCTTATGGCTTCTTATAGTTTGTCTTGCCACCTACATTACCTTATGTACAAGTACCCTCGTAAGCACCAACATTTTTAATTGTATTGTTAAAAAAAGAAAACATTTCTAATTGTAGCTGCACCTTCTTTCTTATGCATGTTGCGATCCTTCAATTTTTTTTTGTCCTATTTTTCTTTAGGAGATTTTCACTTGCGTGCTACACGACCATTTTTAAATTTATAATATATATTTTAAGTATTTTTCATTTGACCAATAAAAATGAGCTATATTTTTCGAGTATAAATTTAATATTTTTAAAATAAATTAATTATTTTAGCCTATGTTTTATTTTTTTTAATTATTGCTTTCTCATGTTGAGGTTGGTAGCTTCTTGAACATATTTAAAAAATATTTTTATATTTTTTTAAATAATTATTTCCATATGGAGAAAACATTGTATGGCAAGACTCAAACAAAATTAACAAACTACATTGATGTATTTTAATAGCTGCTTTATGTATATATATATATATATATAAGGAAATATGTGAAGGGATCTTGGCAAATGGCAAGCTGATTGTTGTAGTGATGGCATCAGTCAAAAGCCAGCCAGCCAGCATGTGCAGATGCCAAAAAGCACATGGAGCCCAATGCTGGTTTTATAAACTGATGTCTCCTTGTCACTTCAGAGATAAGAGTTCTTCTCTCGCTGGTTAACCCCAGAGTCAGTTGGTGACTTCTTTTTTGTTTTTTTCTTTCTTCTTTTTCTTGTATGACTCTCGAGGTTCTTTCTTTGTTTTTCTTTTTTAAAAAAAATATATTTTTATAATATAATCTCACCATAATTAATTACCTCGCTTTCCTTTATTTCCTCTTTTTATGAAAAATCCATTCATGGGATTAATTTTCTTCTCCTTCCTCCATATTGAAATGTTCACAAATTGAACCATATATATACACGCATGTACCCATCAAGAACACCCTTTTAAAAAAAAAAAAAAAAAACTTCTTGTTATACATATATATGTTATTTCTTGGGTATAGAATGGTATAATATAGTCAGACATGTGAAAGAAGTAGAAGTTGGGGCTGTGGAGTCAAAGAAAAATTCACAGCAGAGAAAGGTTAAGTTAGGGGAGGATATAGATTCGCTTCTTTTAACGGGACAGGCCTTTGTGCAAACCCTTTCTTGGAAATGAAAGAGAGAGAAGAAACATGTATTGTTTGTGGGGAAGCACGCTTCAAGTTGTAATCCTATGTTTTAATACATTTATGTACATGTTATACAATAAGTTTTTTCTTCATCACCATCATAATATATATTTATATATATATATATATTTATGGACCACAGCTAGCCATTTTTATTCTTTTTCCAAAAAAAAAAAATGATTTCAATTGTTATTTTTAGATATAACATATACTGTTATGTTTTGTCTCTTCTTGCTTTGTTGTGGGTGTGTGTGAGTGTGTTGGAAAGATTTTTGGTATAGATGTCAATATTGTACTTGGTGTACTTACATCTTTTGATGCCCTTATGTTTTTGAAATTGAATAATAACAAAATCTTGCAATAACAATAAAGAGAAAGAGAGGTGTCATAGTCTTTTCCCTGATAGTAGGATTTGTATTGTGTATATGTGCTGTGTTTTTATGGTCTTTGTCATGTTTTTATGTACTACTACCCCACTACATGTCTTTGTCTATTGCTACAAGACAACTCCTTTCTCTATATGTGTATAAATCTTTTCTTTCTCCTTCGTCATTGAAATTAACACCACTTCTCCATCTTTTCTTTATTTAGAATTCTGACTGCTTCTGATCTGACGACTTGTTCTGAACCTAAAAAAATTATTAATTAAATAAAACATATATCCCTCTCTCCTCTGGTCTCTGCCCTCTAATCTAATCTAATCTAATATTTGCCTGCCATCTATGATCTGTTTTACTCTATGGCGCCATCTGCTTCGACTTCCTCTCTTACATGTATCCGTATAATATAAATTTTTAATTAAAAAGCTAAAACGCGCATGCCATGCCATCTACATACCCAATTGCTTACCTAATTTCAGCTTGTCTCTTTTTTGGCTTTTTTTGCCCCTCCATACGTAAAATACTCTTTTCTCCTTCGTTTTGCTAAAAATATGATCGCGTGCCACCCATCAAACCTCACTTTTCTGCTCTACTACCTGTGCTATGCTATGCTCTCATTAATTAATTAATTAATTATTTACTTTATTCTTTCTTAATTACTTAAATCTAATTCATCATATCGTCACCAAACGGCACAGCGCATCAATTCACGTATTATTGTTAATTTTTTGAATTTTAACATTATATTATATATATATATATATATATATATGATGGCATATCAGGTTGCTAATTAATTGGTTATCCAAGAATGACTTTCTGCTAAGGAATAGGGAGAGATGGAGCAATATGACTATTAGTCTTGTTAAACTAATTGAATTGAACATGATTCTGCCCTTTGTAATTTTGCTTAATGGAACGAATTATTTTCTGACCAAAAAATAGTATAGGCAAGACTCTTTCATTTATATGCGTGACAATACATACACATGCTACGTGCATGCATGGCCATCCTTGCTTAAATATCTACGTGGTGTTATACCTTTTTCAGGTCTGTTCCACGTGGCGAGCCGTCTCGCGCTCCGATCTCCTCTGGCACCGTTTAACACGTCGAATTTGGAACCGCACCAACCTCCTTCAAAACTCCTGGCGTGAGGAGTACATCTATCGCCATCGTACCGCTAGAAACTTCCGTACGCGATCATCAACCCACTTCACTCTTCATTTCGACCCTGCTGACTTCGAAGATCCAAACGATCCTGACGCTCTCATGTGCCGTTCCCTTGCACTTTCCGACCACTACTTAGCTTGTGGCTACGCAGACGGTGCTGTCCGCCTCTTCAACCTCCGCACGCGCCTCTACACGCGTACGTTCCGCCCTCAGCCCAGGGACAACCACGTGGGCCGATTCTCACGCGCTGTATCAGGCATAATAATCAACAACATGCGCTTAATTTTCGCAACCCTAAACGGCGATATCCACGTGGCAAATATTAACAGCAACAATCCGCCACGTAGAGTCCACTACGGCGACGTGTTAACTGACGGAGCATTAATAGATTTCACAGGGCGTGGGCGATGGTGGGTGGGCCTCCATGCTGGAGTTCCAGGCCGGGCCTTTCATATATGGGATGGGAACACAGAGGAGCTGACTTTTGTAGGCGGGTTATTGACCGACCCGGATTCAGTATTGGGCTGGCACGCGTTGACCGATTTAATTGACACAATTGGACGAGTGAGAGTTACGAGTCAGGAAACGGCTATAGCATGCACGAGCTCGAGGGTAATGGCATTTGATTTAAGGAACCAAGGAGTGATAATAGGGGAGGATAACAGAAGAGAGTTTGAGGCGAGCTGTTTCGACGTGTACAACTCGGCGTACATTAGCGTAGATACAGAAGGTGTGGCTAGAGTGCACAAGGTGGATAATTTAGAGGAAGAGGAGCGCAGGTTTAGCGTGAGGGTGCAGAGGGGTATGGTAGGGTGTATGAACGGAGGGTACGCGCTGATGTGCGCAGGGGGGGTAGTGAGAATATGGGAAGTCGAGGAAAGAGGGAGGTTGTTGTATAGTTTCAGGGAGAGGGTAGGGGAGGTGCAGGCAATGGTGGCGGATGAGAGACACGTGGCAGCAGCATCATCGAGTGAAGGGACTATACACTTATGGGATTTTGGGGCAGAGTAAGGTGAGGGAGGGAGTAGTAGGGTATAGTAGTAGTAGGGAGTTTGACTCATGAAAGAAAAAGAAAGAAGAGACAAATAACTGACCCATTTTAGGCCTTTTTTTTAAATTTATTTTATTGGGGGGTAGGGGCTGGGGGGATGGTAGTTAATATTTTAGTGAAGTTTGACTTGAATGTGTGAGCTGTGGGTGGCGGCGTATGTATGATACTACGCCGTTTTGGGGCTTAGTGAATATTGGGGGGTTTGGAGGTATTTTTAATTTCATTGCATGGGCACTTTTTGCTTTTAAATTGGATTGTGTAATTGGGGACTTCTAATTAACTAGTGGGTGGAAAACCTGTGAAAGTAGGGATAATTGGGGGGTTGAATTGTATTGTGGTACAAATTTAGGGCCTGATGACGAGTATTAGGAGGTTTTTGTTCCACTAATTATGTAATGTAATTCTTTCTATTTCTCAAAAATATTTGCAATGCACAGGGTTTTACTACACCCTTTTATTACCATTTCGTTCTTACATTCTTCAGTTCACTAATTTGGCTCAAATATATTCTCATTTGCGCTTATTAATTTAAGTGTTGAGTCGTAGCGAACACGAAATAATAGTAATAATAGCAATATAGTAATGCAATTTATATGTAAAAGCATCAATGTTATATGTTAGCAAAGGTTTTTACAAGGTGGAAGTAGAATATGATTCTAAAATGGGTGATTGATGGTGTAAACAAAAGAAGGATCCGTGTGCTAGTGAAAGTTTTTTGCTTTTTTGTGCCATGAGTGTGTAGCAAGAGAAGCCTGCCTTAATAGTGTTCTTATGCTCAAATGACACCCTTTTTATGACTTGGTTCTATAATCTTGGTATTCTGCATGGAAGCTGTTAGCTGTTAATTTCCTGTTATCGATGAACTATTGTAGCAATATATTTGACTATCTAAGCAGCGACTTGAAGGATTTTTCAATGACAAAGAGAAATAAAACAATGGTGATGGCAAAAATTCTCATTTATGGCCGACCTGCCTCAAGTAGGAAGAGAAATTTTGAAAATTTTCCTTCCAAAATTCTATTATTTGGTTCAATTCCATCAACAAATTCATTTTATTTCCAAATAAATTCCAAATTCATTTAAATCAAACATAATTCATTAATAAGAACTGATTTAGTTGTAAATAATTTTATAAAATTAAAAAGTTAGAATTTAAAATAAATTTTACAAAATTTTTATTTAAATCATACTTAAATTTGCAAATATATTTCACAAAATTTTATATAATTCATTTTAACCAAACAATTTTTTTTAAAAAAAAAGTAAAGGGAAAATTAGTTAGATGTGGCTTTATGATTCTTATTATCAATTCATGTTGATTTTTATTTTGGCATTTATATATTATAAAGATTAAATTATAAGAAAATATAATTACAATAACATTTCAATTTCTAATTATTTTTCAAGTTAAATTGTTGTGGATTTTTTTTGGTAAATAGACAAATGATATGATCTAAATATTGATGAACTGCGAGTTCTTCCTTTATAAATTGATGACAATAGAATTTGAACCCTATACCTCATAATACATTTGAAGAAAATTTAGCATTTGACTATTTGCTCACTAGCAAATTAATGTGAATTTTGGTGTGAAGTTGTACATCCATGTTAATTGTTTTGACTTTCTTTGTTTTTCTCTCAAACTTTTCTAAAATGTATAGTTTTATCTAAATTTTTATTTTGGAATATATGTTTTTAATTTTAAATTTGAAAATTAATATAAAAAACAATCATGTATTACAAAATATGAAAAAAATTATTTAATAAACTTACAACAAAATATTATTTTTTATGAAATTATTAAATAATAAAATATACTTTTATTAGACTAATATGTTAAAAAGTTAAATATAGGTATAATCTGTAAAATGAATAAATAGTATAAAATTAATAAAAAAAATATAAAATGAGATATAAAAAGTAATATGGATGAATTTTTTTTGGTAATAAAAATGGAATAATAAATTGGAGGTAAATTACTATAGTTATAGCATTTTGGTGTAAAGTTTATTCTATTTTGAAGTTATACATTGGAAAGGGCTTTATGCAATGAAAAATCGCTATTTATATGTAGGTAGCGGGATATTTGACAATTATGGCGTTATGTGGGTTCAAGGTTCATTAAGGAGTACGATCATACACCTAGATTAGAGTGGGGAGTCACTATCCGGATAAAACGCGAAATACATTTATCAGCAATTGAATTTCATGGAGAGCCTCAATAACCATTTTTAAAGACTGAATTCGAAAACTGGGTATGAATTTTGAAATGCCTACCTAAATTTGTGGTTGACCTCCCTTTGTGTTTCGTATTTTATTATTTTTAATTTTTTAATTATTTCTTTATTAACATACAAAATTACAATTGCCTCCAAATAATTTTCAAATTTTACAATTAAGTTCAAGTTGTTAATTAAGCCATTTTCATGCAACTTTGGTGTGATTCGCAACATTTATCGTAAATTATATACATTCATCCACGATAACAAAATAAATAAATTAACAGAATAAACACATGTGCAAAAAAAAAAGGAAGGAGGAGAAATAAGTACAACTGGAGATAAAAATTTAATCTAATTAAATTAACCTTATTTGTTTATTGCATCCTGCAAAAAGAAAAATTAGCAAAAAACCCTCAAATCATTTCACTACGATGAGTTTTTCTAAGGGCACCGTTCACTAATTGTGTTATTAAGAATTTGTTGATATTGACTGATACGTTAAATAAAAATCCTTTCCCCCCAAAGTTTTTTTTCTTCTTTTTCCAGCTCTCTCTCCCTCTCTTCTTTCCTTTCCCATAGACTTTTTTTCTTCTCTCCCATAAAAAAATCCTCTTTTTTTTTGTGTCTCGGTCTTTTTTATATATCAAAACTCTCATTTTCCTTTCTTTTTTCTTCTCTTTTTTACCCGGAGACCCCTCTTTTTTCTCCCACTTCCTATATTCCCTCAACCTCCTTTCTAAAAAAATCTCCCCCAATGTCCTCCCTCCTTCTCAAACTTCCCCCCACTAACATTAAAAAATCCTTTTCTTTTTTTTTTCTTTTTTTTATTATTCTTTTGGGCCAAAGACTCATTTTTAAATAAATTAGATTTGAATTTATTTTTTGGACCAGTACTTGCTTTGATGGCTCATCTTGGTCTTTTCGTCATTAGACTTTTCTAGTTTCGGGTGGATTAAAACCAGATGTCAACAATAAAAATTACTACAATAGTAATTTACTGCAAGACTAAAGTGTAAATTTTCCATCTAAATTATTGAAATCTTTGATCTCTAACCTTTCAACAATTATGGTATGAAAGGAGGCCTCTGGGCCATCGCAGAGAACAGTCTTCAAGCAGACAATCAAAGGCCTGAAATTGATTAGGCCCATTGGTCTTGTAGGTCCATTTTTTAAGTTATTTTTGTGTTTTCAAACTTTTTAAGTTTTTGGATTTTTCGTTTATCAAAAATAAGAATAAATTTAGAAATTATAAATGTGTTGATAATATCTATTTACATAAAAAAATTATGAATAAATAATTTACTTTGACATGATATTTTTAAGGGTAAATTACATTTTTTTCCTTGTGTTTTATCACATTACTCTATTTCATCCATGACATTTGTTTTTTCTTATACTATTTCATCCCTATAGAAGGACTAATGAGTGCTAAAAAAAAGCAAATGTTAGGGATGAATAAGTATTTTTTTCAAATGTCAGCGATGATGTAGTGTAATGTGAAAAAACACAAGAAAAAAAATATAATTTACCCAATTTTTAAACTGATCAAACTAAATCAATGGATCAACAAACGACACAATTTTAGGACTTATAGGTTGATTTTTTTTTTTTTTAAAAAAAAGAATGGATCATATAATAAAAATAATAAACAAAAGGGATTAAAATTGAAACAAGACTCAAATTTAAGATTAATGAGGCTATCAATCCTTAAAATGATAGATAAATATCATCAAAGTTCTTATACATTCCAGTGTACTATATATGTCCAGTCAATAAATAAGTGATAAATATAAATAATTATGATTAACTAAATAAAATATTATCACTTATTTATACTTTTACCTCAATACATTTATTAATGAGATAAAGATCAATTGATTATTGTGCTGAGATTCTAAAAATTAGATATTGGATTCAATATGTGAAGTTTGGTTGTTGTAACTAAAAACCAGTACATGTTCGTAATTAATAGTGAAAAATTCTTTTAAATGAAAGAAAAGTAGCATACTAGTAAACGATTGAAACGGCAAAAAAATATTATTTAGAATGTGAAAAGCAGTACGTGGGCAAATTTCTGTCAACAACCCACCCCACAAGCATAAGCATATATACCTTTCAAAGTTGCAGACAAAAATATTCCATTATCTTCTGAAATCAGTTAGTTCCCCCTTAGAAGTAGTCAATTTGTGCTTCGCATTAATCCCTGCTGAAGCTAAACCGGCTCTTAGAACATCTCCGATCCATAACTCTAAAATATAGCAAATTTCATTTTAAAATGTAATTTTTACATTAATTTTACTACGAATTCATTTACTATTTACTAACTTTAAAAATAAATAGTAATTTAATTATTTTTGGTAATTATAAGATAAATTTATTATTTATAAATTGATAAATAAATAAATTATATACAAAAATTATAAATCAAACATCAATTAAATAATTAATAACAAAAATACTATTAATTAGAAAAATAATTAATATATTATTTTTAGTTGAATAGAAAATAAAATATATATAGTAATTTGGACTAAATCGTTTAAAGAAATTATAAATATAAAATAAATTTGAATTCAATTGTTTAAAAATTATAAATATAATAATAATTTGAACTAAATTAAACATTTAGCAAAACTTAGAGGATTTATTTATAAAAAAAGTAAGAAATGCCATTAAAGCTACAATGTCCAAACTAATTTATTTGGATACCTTAATTTTTTACAAAAGTAGCATAGTACACATAGCTCGATTAGAGCAGTTATCAAATTATAGGGATCTAAACTGATATTTATTGCAAATTGCGAGTCGCGATGTTTATCATTATCCGCTACTCGTGACAAGAAACAGAAAAATTGCGGGAGTCATTTTACAAAATGACCTCACTCAAATGGATAGCCAAATGACCCCACTCAAATGTATAGCCCCCATATATCGGGAGGAAAAAATGAAAGAGAAATTTTTTTGACCAAATTATAAGAACTTAGACTATAATTTTACAAAGACTTTAGCTGATATTAATCGCGAGTTGCGACGTCTATCATTGTCTTTATACAAGATGCCGCATGGTTGAAGATGCTCTGATGCTACTAAACTTAATCCTTTTTCTTTTATATCGTTGCATTGTGTGGTTAAATAGCTCCATAAGAGCCACAATTATTGATAAGTGCGTGAGACAAGAGCCTCATGATTGCACCTGCACGGCGGAGTTTTCTCAACCTTCTCATTCATGGAACATAAAAAATGGACCGAAATCGGTTGTTTTTTATGAGTAGAACTTAAAGGTCTGCCTCATGGGAAGATAAGGCAATAAGGCTTGGAAGTTACTAGCATTGATGGATTTGGTGATCTACATGCCTACTATCAATAATGCCAAAGTGAAAAGATGGGCATGGACCATGCTCTAAATACTTTTCAAAGTATGAAATAAGCAATTGAATTTGCCAGTTAAAGTCTTCAGAAGCTGTTTCAATTGTATAACAGCATCTTGAATGCTTCTTTGAAGTTGTTCCACTACTTGAATAATTGCTGCTTAAATATACCAAGAAATTAGGGGAAAAAATCATGTTCACCATCTCCAGTCCCCGTTAAATTTATCATAAATTGAAAAAAATGGGGTTCGTTTGAATTTTAATTTAGAGTTAATTTTTACATTAGATTGAAACTGGTAATTCACGTCAAATTTTGATTTTTTAATAAATTAAAAATATTTTTAAAATATAAAATTTGTACTCTTATATCAAGAAGACTATATGCATTATTCAAGTCATTGAAACTGTTTCACTGTGTTCTGGAAGATTCAACTTTGAAATTTACTAACCTCTTTACCTATTACTATCATTATTATTATTATCTAACCTTCAATTGACTTCTTCCACTTAAAAATTTACGACTTCGTAAAAATCTAAAAATTTATTTATTTTTTCTCTGAAAAAATTTATTATTTTTTATGGTCATGAAGATGAGGTGAATACCATGAGGCTTGGCTCCACTCAACAGAAACTGGGTCTCTCTCAGTTGCAATACAAATCCAAGTAAAAAACACTCAGCTGACTGGAAGTAACATAACTCCAAGATTACCTTCAAAAGGTCAACAATTGTCAAGCCAAATCAGGACAACTGCAATAATAATAATTAAGGGTATTGACTGACTTCTTCAGTTCCTAAACTACCCATTATCTTTAAGTACTACCATTACATAACAACCAAGGGCAATTCTGTCAGAAAAACTTAGACCACGAGGCTCAAAACTTTATATAAAGCACCCTGGCTAAACTCCATTTTTAACCAGTCCACATCTACTCAAAAAGCTTTCAAGCTGCTTTCTTGCTGAAAGAAAATGGAGCCATTCAAGAAACAAAAATTAAGCAAATTCAACACTAATTCTCAGTGTTTTCAGGTGGCCACTAAGTTTATAGGGTTAGTGTTTTTCTTCACTGTGATATTACTTTGTTGTTCAACGTTTCCTTTTATATCCAACGTCATGCAATTCTTTAGCTGCAAGTTGGGCAAGAACTACATGTTTCTTCTTTGCAATGGGATTCTTGTTCTAATTGCCAAGAATTCTGGCCTAAGGATCAACTCCCATCAAGAGATCAGTGGCCAGACAAAGAATAATGGAGGGAATCATCAGCACAAACCAGTTAAATTCTCAGAGATAAAGATACAAGTTGCAGAAGAAGAAGAAGAAGTCAATATGGAAGCTAAAGAAAATCAAGAAACAGAAGACAAGTCTTTGATTCTTGTTAAAACAAATGGTCAAGAAAATGAAGAAGCAGAATTAGAAGAAGAAGTTGCAGAAGAAGAAGAGGAATTGCTGAGCACAGAGGAATTGAACAAGAAATGTGATGATTTCATTAGAGAAATGAGAAAACAACTTATCTTGGTTCAATCTTATTAGTAGCAGTTGCAAGAAATAAATATATTTCAATACATTAAAAAAAAAAAAGAACTGTATGCTTAATTAATTTTGATTTTGTGTATAAATCTCCAATAATTAACCCTTTTTTTTTGTAATGAAAAATATTTTTCTGCAGAAATGTATTGCATATTTAGAAAAAAATAAAAATAAAAAGAATCTCAGCCTACCACCATTGCAGAATTATCCTGTGCAGTTTTGCTAATATATATCTATATAAATTTTTTGTTATCTTGAAAATGAAGGGAATCAACAAAAAATGCTGACAGGATAATTATCAACATCACCTTTTGAAAATGAATTTGCCTATCTGTATCAACAGTACCTACATCAAGTGGACCTTAATTAGTGTTGCTGAATATTGATAGGGGCAGGTATTACTGTTAAAAAATGTTGTTAATTAATTAATTAATTATTTGATACTATTTTAGTTTCATGGCCCCAAATGGCTAATGCATTGCAGCTACGTATCATAGAGGCCTGAGGCCTACTTTTACCAACCCTTTTAATTAATTACCATAATTCAGATTAATTATTTTAGTTAATGGTTTTATTGCCAGCAGTCTTGAGGTTTACTGTCGATTACGTATCTAAATTACATTTAATTAATCACTTTTAGTGACAAGATATCCAATTCTGATCCTTGTGGGATTTTGTACAATCCATCATGTAATCATTCTTATGATTTTGCACGTCTGTAAACTGTGTAGCCTTTGTTGATCTATCATTAATTTATTTAGGGATAATAACACTTTAATTCTATAAATTATATCATTTTTTAAATTAAATTCTATAAATTTCTTTTTATAATCAAAATCTATAAGTTTTTTAAAAAAATTTTCTTTAGTTCTATCCGTTAATTAAAATAATTTTCTATGAGTCAACCATCAAAATCAAACTTTATTTTTACATTTCAGTCCTAAAATTATAAAAAAATATATTATTTTTGATATTTTAAATAAATAATATTATTTATTTATAACTTATTTTATTATTTAACTTTTATAATAACTATATAACTCACTAAAATAATTTCAAGAATATTTAAATTTAAAATGTTTTTCTTAAATTATTATTTTATTAACATTGATAAATAAAATTAATTAAGTATTTTTATAATTTTGAAATATAAATTTTAATTAATATATCTTAAATGAATAAATATTTTTATACTTGGATATACTTAATTAGTTTTGTCAATATTATAATTTATTTTATATTTTAAACAAAATTTAAACTCAATTGTATCTTAATTAGACAAGTTTTAAAATATTTCATTAAATTAGACTATTTAAAAAAAATTGAAGAATAATATATTTTAATAATAATTTAATTTATTATTATAAAATATAGTTAATTTAAGGTAAAATATTAAATTTTGTTATATTTTATCTTAAATTAATTATTTTTATTACAACAATTAAAATTATAATAAGAATATGTTAACTTATTTTATTGTTGAAATATTTATTATAAAATAACCTAGTTGAAAGAAATATTTTTTGAAAAATTTGACCAACTCAAATTTGATTGAGTTTAATTTTTTTTTTTTAAATCTAACACAAATTATAATATTGACAAAAATAAATGAGTTTTATCTTTATAAAAAAATATTTATTCATTTATGATATATTAATTAAAATTATATATTTACAAATAATTAAGTATTTTTAATTAGTTTTATTTATCATTCTCAATATAACTAATATTTTAAGTAAAATATAATTTTTATTTTTATTTTTAAAATTATTTTAATGAATTATTATGAAAGTTAAGTAATAGAAGTCACAAATAAAAAGAAAAATATTATTTATTTAAAATATTAAAATAATATTTGTTTTTATAGTTTTAGGATTGAAATGTAAAAAAAAATTTAATTTTAAGGATTGATTGACAGAAAACTACTTTGATTGACGAATAGAACTAATAAAAAACCTTTTTAAAGTTTATAGAACTTGATTATAAAAAAAATTTCCAACAGAACTTAATTAAAAAATAATATAACTTATAAGACTAATGATGTTGCTATCCCATTCATTTATTTCTTCTGTATTTTCTTTTATCCACATAAATTGCAATCAATTCTTCTTGGGTGGAGAGAAATTACTGACTATACATCGTATCGAAGGACATATAAAAAAGAGTGGTGACTCTCAAGACTAATAACTCTAACAGGTATAAATTTGATTTATGATGGCTCTATACCTTCACATTGGTGTTTAAATATTTATTTTTTAAAATTTTACAAGTGTTCAGCAAATCTAAATATTTTACAGAAGCTTAACTATTAGGATAAACATCATTAGCTTAATTTTTTATTTGTAAGAAAAAAAATTAATATTTATTAGTATAAATAGTAAGTAATTTGACTTCTTTTAAATAAAATTTTATATATAAAGAATTAGGCGATATTTCGTCCTTCTATAAACGGGATAATTCTAGTCCATGGTTATCAGAATTATCAAATATAATAAAAGAAAAAGAAAAGAAAGCTACCAAGCAATTACCGGGTTGACTCGGAGTCATCGGGAAGAAGACAAGATAAACTAGGATTGAGTCTCCTTGTTCACACTAGAGCTTCCAAGCTGATCTCATTTCAGAATGTGGATTATAATATTATACATATAAATTAAAAAAAAAAGGTTTAATTTCAAGCTGGAAAAGTAGAAAGGTCTAGTAACGAACACCTAATGCATAGTCAATTCTCCATATACTTCCAAGGTTCCCAGTAAAAGCTATATCTGTTCTCCAATTACATAATTTTGGATCCCAACATTTTATCAGAATTCAGAACCACGTTTTAAAGTTTAAATTCCACTTGTTTAAATAATTTTTATATTTTAAATTTAATTCAACTCAATAAAATTAATTATATAAAATTTTAAATGTATATTTTAAAATATTCAAATTTAATTTAAGCTTAAATTCGACTTGATTTAGTAAGATATGTTTATAATTATATTATAATAAAATAAAATAGTAATTATATACAAGTTTAGTTAGATTCGATTAAACTCATAAGCCTATTAAGTCAAATATTTAAAAGTCAAAAGGTCAAATTGGACTCTCAACTATATTCCGAAGGTAACATTACACTTTAAAATTTTTTTAAGGTTCTAATATGAACTTTTTCTTCTAAAATTGGATTATATTAAACCTTATCTTAAAAAACTCATTCAATTAAGTCTTATAAGTTAAATAAAATTTTAATTTTAATAGTTAACTAATGAAAAATTATTTAGATTAAATAATACAATGTAAAGTTCTTCTTTCTAAAATTTTAAATTTTCTTAAAAATATTTTAGACTTAAGAATTGTAAAAACTTTAAAATCAAGTGATATACATATGAATTAATTAAATTCTCATATTTTACTAAAAAAAAGTGATATACATAATTTTATTCATAATTTAATTTTAATAGTTCAATAATAAAATTTTATTAATCAATTTAATTTTAATAGTTACTAACCAAAAATTATTTAAATTGACGATTAAAATTGATGATTTTTTTTTTGAAATGTATATCACTTAATTGTAAAGTTTTAATAGTTTTTATGTTTATAAAAAATTTTAAGGGAATTTTAAATAAATTTTTAAGAAATGTTAACATTTTTAAAAAAAATACAAAATAGTATATTGGCTTAAAAATTTTTAAAATTTTATAATTAGGTGATATATATTTTCTAAGAAATTTATTAAATAATTTATTTGTCTAAATAATTATTCCTTAACTAACCATTAAATTTAAATTTTTGTAGTATTTAATCATAAAATTTTTTTAACATAAGGTTCAATATGATTTAATTTTAAAAGAAAAAATTTTTATTAGGACAAAAAAAAATTAAAAGTTCAATATTAATTTTAAAACATAATTGATGGACTAATTTAACCCTTTGACCAATATTGAACATTTGGTTCGAACAGAACTCAATTATTATCGAACCATTTTAATTTTTTTAATCAATCTTGAATAATTCATAAGTGGACTTGACTCCATTATATTATACCTACCGTCATGTATTACCCGCCTAGAAAAATTCAATCTTATATTCAAAGTATAGCTCTTGCATGTATATATTTTATTAAAAAAAAAAGTTACACATTGAAATTTCACTGATCTTTACTTATTTTAGTTCTTATTCAATGTAAATGAGACTTGTAAAAAAATATAAATTTCGGACAATTAAAAAATAAAAATGGAAATATTAAGAAGATTCTAAGAAGCATATTCCAAATATAGATATGGATGTACCAACGCAAGCTAACGTATGAAACCATGTGGCGTGGGACATGCAATGTTTAGAAATTTTTTAGGTTGTGGCTTATAAATTACAGAATTTAAAAGTAAAAAATTATTGATAAAAAATTTCATTTATTTAGAAAATTATTTGTTTAATCCATAAAATCTCTTAAACAATCATTTTAAACCATTTTTAGTTGGTTGAAGTGATTTAATCCCCTGCTGTAAAAAAAAAGTAAAGAGGAACGAGATTTGAACCCTATTTTTCAGATCCGGATGTCCATATTTTTACTATTTAAACTATTCATACTATCCACCAATTTAATAACTTATTCAAAAATTCAATTTTTAATGCCTATGCAACTACCGACTTAAATACTTATTCAAAAATTCATTTTTTTAATCCCCATGCATCTACCGTAAAATAGATAGAATGAAATGAAACAACAGTAACTTTCTTAAAGAAGTTCAACCAGAATATCCATAATCATTTCCTGAAAGATCCCATTTTAGCTACAGGGTCACTTGTGAAGCAAATTAACAAGCACAAAGAGACAACCTCCAACCAGAGCAAGAGATGCTCACATATCCTTTACTTAAAAAAAAAGTATAGCTAGCCCAGATAATGAGCTTTCCCAACAAAATTTCCACTGGAAAATGGGACAAAAGAGACACACAGACCCCACCACCACCATTAAACAAGACATTCATCACTCATTAATAAATGGACTACCATTACCAGCAACATCTTCCAGGATACATATATTTCCTGTCATATCTGAAGTTGCTGGAAAGCATACGTTTAGTATCTTTTATTCACATGCCCTTACAAAATCAGGCACCAATCCCAAAATCAAGATTAACAAACAAACAACGCCTAAACATAATGACTATGAAAGTTAAACTTACTTTCCACTTTGCTTATGTTTCATTGCATGGTAGTAGACCAGGGGGTTTTCAATGATAGTTTAGTAAACCGTATCGGTGTTGGATTTAGTATAACAGTATCGAACCAAATCGGACTGAAATGATTGGTTACACATTTTCTAGTAAAGAGTCCCTATAAATATGGGAAGCTAAAAAGAAAGAATTGAATAAAAAAAGGGAGGATTTGAAAAAAAAAAAAAAACAGTTATTACTCAATCCTAGTAACTTATTGAGAGGCCAAAGCCTGTTACATAGCAGCTGATACATCGATAAGCTGCCAATATTTAAAATAAAACCATGTTGCACCCAAACATACACAAAGAGTATAACATTGAGATACAGGAAAAAATGGCAGACATGAACTTAACCGTACCTTTGACATGCTCCCCACCATCAAATGGCCCCCCACCTTATTGGGTTTGGTCTACTCTGGTCTGGTGAACTACATGTATCCAGGAAGCATGAACTTGTCACTTACACATTCAGGATAGAAATCTGAATATTTGAGATGATCAAAGAATCTATAATTGCTTCATGGCTTAATGTGACAGAACCCTGTCAATTTAAACATAGTCACTTCTTGCACTGATTAGACATGAAGAAATCTAGGTAAAAGAAGACTCCGTTTCATTTCTCTAGATACAGATATGATTAGTTTCAAGCTTGTTCCCGTTTGAGTGGAAAAATACTCTCATCAAAAGTACAGGTCCAGCTGAACTTTGTTAGAGTCTTTTATGCTTATAATGGCGCACATCTTGGTCAGCAGGCAACTTGTCACAGTTGATCTTCAAATCAGAGTCTTTCTATCGCAGTTGAATATTTGTAAGGTAACTATGATTTGTAAAAAGAAATGCACATTAGTTCATCCTTCATTGGATGCTTCCGGAAAGAGCTTTTCTCATTTACCATATTGTAAATTTCTTATAAAGAACATAAAGCCACTACCCAAGACGCTCTGTTGATTCTCACGACAAATCAGATGTGATAAATAACTATTTTGAATGTGTGATCATAAAACAACATATCAAAACAGAAAAAGAAGGAAGCATATAACACACTTTTTTTTTTCTAGGTAAGCATGTATATAACACACATTATCTTTCTGAGCAAGGAAAATCAGCTTCAGGAAACTGGAGGATTGAGATTAAACAATTCACTACCAGTCAAGAAGAACATATCTTTCAACTTCTATTCCCTTCCCAATCTTCCTAGAAAGGGAAGTGCCAAAAAAAATGCAATTTACATTTTGAACCAGCAAGTGAAAAGGATTTCCCATATCTTTTTTAAGCATTGAGCCACTATGAAAATTAAATGAAGCTAAAGGGAATGTAAATGACCTGTCACGAATTCTATGATGGTATGTGGAGAAAAACCAAAAACTTGTGTTTCATCATCCCCATTTTGTTTGCCAATGTTTGAAAGAGCAAAATTTATGGACATTAATTACTTTCTTGTTTGTACACCTTCAATGCATCTGTATTTCTTCTTCCAATTGCCCCAAACTCTTTGAATACCGGGGTTCCTACTGTATACTGACCTCCATTCACAATGTCGCCGAAGTTAAGATTCACTAATATTGTTATTGACCATACCCACAGAGAGTTCTTCTGTCACTGGCATATTTCTAACACGATCAAGGAGTCCTGTAAGTTCCCTATGAACATAAGCAAAGCGTTCCTTGGATACCATTGATTCTGTCAATACAGTTCCAGCAAGAGAATGAAACGATTGTGCACACTCATCACTGTTGCTTTGTGCATTTTGATCATCCATAGGCACCAATGAATGCACTTGTCGCCAACGAAGAGGATAGAATTTTTCTGGGAGCTGAAAGTAGTTTTTGACTGAAAGTACTCGAACAGAGTGCCTGCATAATATTCCAGAATGTTCAAATTCCTTGCAAGAACAATGGATTTGCTCATCTTCTGGTATCCAAACAAGACATTCTCCATCCATTTTCTTGTAGTGTCGTACAAGGTATGATCCGTCTGCCATTTCTTGTGTTCCATACTGCATGGACAAAACAATTTCATTCTGGAACACATTAAAGGCATAAGGTGTAAGAATACTACGCGCATGCTCTTCAATAGGCATGCATGTCTTTATATGCATGTACTGTATCCCATCTCTGCTTTGGTTTCCAAAATTGGCAGCCGCACCAACCTAAAGCTTCAACAAACAAAGTTCAAAAAGCAATTGATAAAACAGCAGAACTATAACAGCATACAGAGTTATGTAACCAAAATTACCTGCTCAAAGAATACTTGCAAACATGTTTGTCCGCTCAAGATCTGTTTTAAGAATATATCCAAAGACTGTAAAAACTCAGCTTCCATTGTACGAGCCACGAAGTAACCTCTGATATAAGAAATTGACCAGGATCCTCGATATGAAAAGAGCAGAGCCATATGCTTATCTGAAGCAAGTCCAAATCTAGCAACTAAAAGATTCCACTGCTGCTCAAAATCTTCTGTGGATTCAAGGTGACATAGCATGTCAAATTCAGCTTTAAAATCTTCAAACTGCGAACCGAGAGCCAATGAGAACCAGCTGGATAATTTGGACAGAATATGCCATGTGCCTATAATATGTTTAGTACTTGGCAGCTCACTAGCTATAGCATCCCTAACACCCAAATCTATATCTGTTATCATTGTCTGTGGTTGTCTTCCTTGCATAAAGCGGACAAAACTCTGTTTAAAAAAAGAAAATAATAAAAATTACATGAAGATAGGAACAAACTGTTCACAAGAATTCTGCTCACAAACCTGTAAAGCCCATGCAAAGGAATGAGCACTTTCATCTTGCAATAAAACACATCCAAATAAATTTTTTTTTCCATGACTATCCATGCCAAACCACACTCCTAGGAGCAATCCATATGTAATAGAACGATATGTGGTGTCAAAAGTAACTGCATCACCATACATTGCATACGAACGAACAGAGTCCCCATATGACCATGCAATATTTTCAACTTTTTCATTTTCATCTGTCGTATAATCATAAACAAAATCTGGATCCCTCTCTGCCATAGTCTTGCAGGCCTCAAGGAGTTCCAATGTATCATTCTCTCTCTTCTCACTCAGCAAAGCATCATTTTCTTGAACAGTCTTCTTGCAAGTCCGAACAAAATTCCTAACATCCTTCTCTATAAAGGGCAATTGTCCAGGTTGAACACCCTTTTCTAGCTCCAACACCTTCACTATCCGATTTACAGGAAAACCTGCTTTGGATAACAAAAGAATGCGTTCTTGATCAGCTTCCTGTATTTTCCGATATGCAGGTAGCAAGCGCACTTGGTCATCTTCCAATAATTCATGATTATGAACATTGCTAAACTGTGAGACATACCACTGAGTAAGACCGTCAACAATCTCCTTTGTAAGATACAACTTTGCATCACATCCGCATCGAACAGATTTCCGGTCCCGGGGATGCTCCACATTGGCCTTTTTCCTCGGTTGATTAAATCCTGATCGATAACAAACGAAATCTCGTCGATATATCCCTAAATTTTGGCTTTCAGTTGACCGTGCTTTCCTAATTGAAAACCCATTCTTCCGAGCAAAGTTGCTGTAGTACTCAAACGCATCATCGTCACTTCCAAAAATTTGACCTACATATGGTGTGAAGATAACTTCTGTTGATGACAGCGTTGATGGTGTCTCATTCTTTACAAGATTAGAACTCGCTGATGTTTGGTCATCTCCTTCATGCTTAATATAACATTTCCAGTCCCCACATGGGCACTGCTGGCGTCGAATCCATATGTTGTTTGATGGTTTCATGGCCATTCTACACCTTTATCATATATATTTCTGTCAAAGTGCAGGACATAAAGAGAAAAGCCAAAACACAAAATCAGGTACTTGATTAAGAGAATTACAAGTAAGAAGACATTCAAGAAAGTAAATTGTGATGTTGAGCGTAGAAAGGATGTAAATAAATCAGGAATCTTTTTATTCATTGTTTGGCACTTTGAGGACATACTTTTGCTTGTGCTTCTTGATCTCTCTCTCTCTCTCTCAGTTTGATTATCCAAAACAAAGACAAAGGAAGACATGAAAATTCACACTTTTTTCTTTCTCCAGATAAAGTAAAATTTACTGGAGATAATAGAAAGGAGAAAATAAAATAAAATAAAATTTGTTGGCTTTAAATTAAGTGAAAATTCAAACTATTTCAGGAATTATGATAATTGGTAGAAAAACTACAAAAGACAAAACCTGTGAAACTACATAAGTGTAATCCAGTACTTCATTCAACAATGTCTTTCAAGATATATTATCTAAAATATCTAGTTTCCTTTCTTATAAAGAAAATAATTCCCACTTGTTAAAACTTTAAATCATGCAAACCTATAAAGCATTAGATAATGCTTATAAGACGTAGCATAAGAAATTGTCACCAAACAACAAGAAGGGAAAAAAAAAAAAAGCAAACAAGACCTAGTTCACATCAAAGGTTGAAGCACAAAAGAAAAAAAATGGATCAAAAGTAAAAA
>CATIWM010654648.1:0-19685 GCA_949671775.1 Mallotus repandus
GAATAAATAAACATATTTTCTATTTTCAAAAAATGAAAAATAGTTTTCATTTTCTAACTAGTAAACATGTTTTACCAATTTTCTATGAAAATGAAAAGTTTTCATTTTCTTTGAAAATTGAAAAATGAAAATAGAAAATAATTCTTTATAAGTGAACGCACCCTAAAATTTTCAATTCATCCAAACATTTCCCATTATATTGATCAATCGAAATCCTTAAATCTCTAAACATCCTTAAGTCTCTTCATTTTGGGAAAATCTAAATATTCATTTTGATAAATTGAAGTTTAATTCGAAGCAGAAAAGATGAGTTTGTTATCTCAAAGTAGCAGGACACTGGCATTGCCTGTGAAGAATGTGACTATGGTTTGCCATCTCCGATGAAAATATCATCAACTCCGGTCAATTATGGTCAAAAATTTCATGCTTACGGCAAATTTGATCTTACAGATAGGTGTGGGTGCAAATATTTTGAATGGGTTGATAGTACATATCCAGAAACAGAGAACTATGGTGATTTGAATCAATGGGAGGAAGAAATTGTGATGTTGAGAGCAAGAGAAGTAAAGATAAGTGTTGAATTATCCAAATTGATTGAGCTATTGGGTATGAATGATATGGAATTGCAGGCATACAAGAATGAGATAGTTAAGCTAAAATTGGAGTTGAAAAATTATAAAGAACAAGAGGGCATGAACTTGAAATTCAAATGTAGTTGCAATAAATTTGTAGTGTTATTTTTGTTAGTTGTTGTTGTGGCATATGCTGTCAATGGAAGTGGAAAAGGGAATAGATATGGGAAATGGATTATGTATTTGCCTTAGAATGAAAGAAGTGTATTATGTAATTAAAGTGTTTGTTAAAATACATCAATGACATTAGTAAGTTGTTTGTTAACTATTTTGTGACTATGTAATGAAAGTTAACTATTTTGTGAATGCATCATTGCTTGTTTGTTAAGTATGAACCTAAATTTCATAAGCAGCATATTGAAACATCCAATACTAATATAAATACTAAACAAGAACCACAAAAAAAAAGCTCCATCATATTGATGTATGGATATATAAATATTCCTGAATACAAAATAACTGATGTTCACTTGAACCAAATAGACTTCAAAATAAGTGATGTTCACTTGAACTAAATAGACTTTAAAATAACAAAAGCAAAGGTGTTTATAATAATTTACACCCTCATAATTTAACATAAAATCATTACACACATTTGACATTACATTGGAAATAGCCTAAGCAATCTATTGTGTCGATGGCCTTTTATCTACTGCCATCTTTTTTTTTCTTTTGTAGGTGCAGGTGGATGTGCAAAAGATGCGAGCTGAGATGCCCTCTTGAAGTTTTAGTAGGATGAAGAGGGTATGTTGAAATTGGATGCTTGAGGGGTTGGAGGGTCTGGTTGAAGCCTTAGAGGGTATGCTTGAGGCCTTGGAGGCTTGAATTGACGGGCAGTTGTTTGCAATGGCAGAAAACTTTTTGTTAAAATTTAAGTATAAGTTTAAAAAAATTAGACTAAATATATCTTTACCTTAGATGGCATAGGTTGACTTGCTGATCTTACAGGATTATCATTGCTTTCAGCATGCTTTACAGGAACTGTAGTTATTCTGAATGATGCCTATTATTCAAGTTGGCTTGCTGAACTTATAACACCATCTCATTCTCCAGTCTATTGATGAGCACTAGTTGGTTGCCTTCTTGTAGCTCTTATGCAAACACCCTATATATTAGCAACCACATCAGTGAAATGGGATTCTAATTGTAAACATAAATGATAAGTCAACAATGTCATTAAAAAACACCTGATTTAAGCTAGATGTAGTAGCATTTGCTTTCAAATGTTTTCGCCTCTGCCTTCTTTGCCAAGCTGTTTCACCAGTTATAGATGCTTTACACCCTCATACATTGTGACCAACTTGTTTACAATTACCACAAACCACATAACCACCACTTCTTGAAGTCTTATAGGGGTTCTTAGGCTCATCTGAAGTACTAATCCTTTTCTTTTTAGGTCAATTTGCTAGTTTCCTTACTACATTGGGATGGACATTAGGAAAATTAATCCTTTCCCATTCTTCCTTGCTTGGAACAGTGTATATCATGTGCTTGTACACTGCTAAGTAAGTAGCTTTTGATTAATATCAATGGACATAATTTTCAAGTTGCTCCCTATTTGTCAAAATTGCACTCACAACATGCTTACAAGGTATTCCAGTTAGGTTCCAGTGCTTGTAAGTACATGTGTTCTTAGATAGATCAACCACTTTCCTTGTGTCACTAAAGTCAACTTCATATCTCCTTTTACCAGCTAGAGTGCAAAAATAATCCTTACTTTAAACCTTATGCTCCTCTAAAATTTCTTAGGAATTTGGACAAAGTTCACCTCTATAATTTTTCATTCCAGTTGTCTTCACATATATCCTCTTCATCAACCTTCTCCTAATCCATTCTAGCATACTTAATATTGGCATATCTCTTGCAACTTTAATAGATGAGTTGAACATATATTATTCTAAATTGCATCACATTTGGTATAAGGAGAGAAAAATGCTCGTGCTCACTTTGAAGGATCCCTTTGCATCAACCAATCCTGAGCTTTGACATCAAGCTCTTTAAGTTTATCCATATGAAACTGCCATGTCTTTTTAGTCCCTATGCCTGCAACTGCCTGCAACAAATTTTTGTAAGTTAAATCCTTATACATCAACTTAAAATTCTCAGCTATATGCTTGACACAATGTTTGTGTTCAACACCAAGCATCATTTCCTTGAAAGCCTCCACTAGTCCCTAGCAGAACAATAATAAACAACAACCACATAAGTCATAAATTAATTTCAATTTGCCTAAAAATAATTGCAACCCTGATCAAAATTAAATTTAAAAGAAATAAAACAAAGTTTAATTACCTTTTCCTGATCGAACATAAAAATCCACCCTGTTTCCTGAGGACTTCCAAAATCTTTAAAGAGTAGATTTAAAAACCATTTCCAAGAAATTTTTTCTTTAATGCCCACAATAGCCATTGTAAGAGGAAACATGTTTTCATTTCCATCATGGCCTACAACATATAATAGTTGTCCAACCATTGATGTTTTAAGATGGCATCAATCCAATCCAACAATAGGTCTTAATCCTGAAAAATATCCTTGCTTTTGTTGCCCAAATCCGATTTACATATAATGAAAGACCACAATCTCTTTTGGTCTTCGGGCAATTTCTTCAGTTTGGTCTTGCTCCTCTATCATTGTCTCAAGATTGGTTTCCAATTTGACACAACTTCCAGGATTTGTCTGCCTTATTATTTTTGCATAGTCCCCTAGCCTCTTATATTGATTAACAACTTCTCTAAAAATCATTTTCTTTGCTCTTCTTTTGGCTCTATAGCATTTTGAAAGACATATCTCATGCCCAAGCTGTCTCTGAATCTTCTTCTGCAAATCTTCTTTGTACTTTTCAGCCAGATATTTAAAAGTAATTATATTATTATTCCATTGTTGAGGGCATGAATGCTTTGGCTTAAAAGTCTTGATTTGGAATGTATTACAATCCCTTAGTTTTAAAGCATGTATCCTAAAGCCACATCTATAAACCACATCTATCTTTACATACGGCAGAAACCCTCTCTTTGTTGTTTTTGTCTAAAGTATAACTAAAACCTCTCTTAACAGCCCATTCTTGTAATGCTTTCCTGAAAACATATGCACTTGTAAACCTTATCCCCTTGCAAAGCTATGGATCTTCGAATCATGTATTCTCATTGAAGTCAACATTGTCTCCATTATGTTCATCATCATATCCTTTCAAGCTGCCTTGGTTATCATCATGTAGTGGTTGCTCATTGAATTCATTCAAATCTTCCTCGATTAAGTCATTCACATTTGCTCGATCCCTTTCACCAGCAGTCCCTATACCTTCATCCCCTTCTCTAGTACCCCATGCACCAACATTCTCTTAACCAACAGTCTATAAACCTCCATCCCTGTCACCAGTACTTCTGTCCCCAATCCCTCCTAAACCAGCACCATTCCCACCAGTATGAAAAATATCATCATCTAATCCTTCATGGTCCTCATACAATTCACTGAGCTCACCAAAAAATTATGATTCAATATCATTATCTTCTTCCCAAACCTAGTAATCATTATCCTCTGTATCGTTGTCTAATTCATTATTAGCACTCCTCAAATCATTAATCAAATTTTCTATTAACTTATCTATATTACAGTCTTCATCACTGTCATCATCCACATCAGTTAACTTCTCATCTTCTTCTTGTTCAACCTCTCCCTCACTCTTTTTAGCACCATTAACTGGCCCCTCCCTTTCCTCTCTTTCCTCACTATAATCATATGGCATATAATTGAAATAAACTTCTTCATCTTCCATTTCACTTTCTCCACTAGAAGTTACATATACATCCTCATATAAGTTAATAGCATCATCACTACTATCAATGTAATCTTCTTGTAAATTAACAAATATGCCATCTTCTTTATTTAAATCACATTCATCTTAATTATGTCGAACTACCTATAAAGGGAGGCCAGCACTAACACAATATATTTCAATATGATCTTTTCCTTTATTTATATCAAACATTTTTTGACAAATTTTTTCATCCACTATTTCCTCTATTCCCTCAGTTGGTGACAAACCTGCAACCCTATACCACATTCTACATCCAGCTATGTATCCAATATAGCAAAAAATCCCAAATAACTCAAACATCAAAATGTAGTCTATGTCCACTTCTTTATATGCTATTTTACCATTTTCATATCTATGTAATTCTCATCGACCATTGGCACCTATGGTGAAGCACAAGATTCACCATCTCTGCCATTTCTCTGTTGATTATGAGAACAAATTGCAATAAATTTCATGCACTAAACTAGATTTAAGAACTAATTCAAATCTAAAACACATGAAAAAAAAAACCACAAAAAGCCTTTAACTTTTTAGATCGATTTTAGATTGTGCACAGAGAACATCAACTGCAATAAACCCTAACATAAAATAGATGAAAATCTCTAAAATTTAAAGGAGATTTCGACTTACCTTATGCTTTAAGGTAAAAACCACCAATACCCTACTTGCCAAGTAAAGCTTTTCTACCTATTTCTTCTTTCCCCAAATTTTGGGCACTTAAAACTGATTATTCAATTTCCACTAATACAATTACACACCATAGCACTAACATTTTGTGTCTTTATGTAATCTAACAACTTATTCTTGTTTTTAAATTTGGTAGAAGAACTAACAAAGGAAGAGAGATTAGAGCGGAGAGAATATCAAAGTCAAATTTCAAATGTTTAGATGAATTACGAACTTTTTTGTTTTTAGGCTCCAAAAATTTCTTAATTATTTATGAGTTGCAATGTTATATTTATAAATAAAAATACAAAAGATAAATATAGATTAATTTTTTTTTCAAATTTGATATTTGGAGTGGGTTTTCTTGTTAAACATTTTCAAATGTTAAGATCATAGTGTTATACATATATATATCCACATTTTTTAGTTTACTAAAAGAATAAATTTAGTATTTATTAATAGAAAAAGAAAAAAAGAAAAAATAAATGTAAAAATTTATAAAATTTGGTTTGCTATTAATATGTTCGATTTAAAATAAGATGGGTAATATTTATCATCTAATTCTTAGATTTATAATAATAATAATAATAATAATAATAATGGCCACACTGATATGTTTGCACCTCGAGGTGAGAACCCTATCAAGCATTCATACACTTCTACTGTTGTAGGAAATTCCGGAAACTCACTTCTGAATGTTGATGATTCTGCTCCATCGAATAAGGGTGGATTTATAGCTGTCAAGATTAATCAACAACTCTATGAACAATAGATTGCACTTTGCCAGCATGCTCTAATAGCCCGAATTGTTCTTTCCAAGGGTGAATCGCCATAGAGGTTACCTAAATTGAAGAAGAAGCTATCATCGATATGGGGTCTTTCTTCCACCTGAAAATTGGTTTCGCTAGGAAGGGGATTTTATCATGTAATTTTAAACTCTATGACAGAGAAAAATTTAGTTTGGGGAAGAGGATCAGTTGCTTTGAAACCAGTGGTTCTTTGCCTTTAGCATTAATCCCTGGATTTTGATCCCACAACACAAAAATCTACGAACACACAGATTTGGGTCAAATTTTATAAACTCCCATGGGAATATTGGTACCCTTAGATCTTGGTTTCTATTGCAAAAGGTATCGAGGTCCCTCTGAAAATTGATTCTACTACTATGGTTGGAGAATTCGGCCATTACGCACGGGTCTTGATCGATATTAATATGTCATTACATTTACTTGAAAATTTGGTCATTGAAAAAGTTAGATAGAGCTTTTTTATGTGTATGAGTAGAGCTTTTTTATGTGTATGAGAATGTGCTCAGTTTCTATAGCTTATGTTCAAATATAGGCCACACACCTCAAGATTGTAGACACCGAAAGCCACTAACTGCCAGGATGAGGATAATTTGTCTCTCTCTAGGTGTCCTTCAATTAATGATATAAAAGAGATAGTTTTTCCTATGGATGCTCATAGTGCTCCTGGCCCAGATGGTTTCACATGTCTTTTTTATAAGACTTATTGGGATATTGTTGCTAAGGAGGTCTGCAAGGCAGTTTAAAGTTTCTTTACCTTTGGAATTCACTTCAGGTATTAATTCTAGTCTAATGATTTTCATACCGTAGTTGTCTGATGCTATAGCTATTGATCAATTTTGACTAATAATTTTAAGTAATTTTAGTATTAAAATTATTACTAAATTCTCAGTTGACTGATTAGCCTCCATTGCTTTAAGAATTATTTCTTCTGAGCAATTCGTTTTTGTTAAAAATAGACAGATCTCTGCTTGTATAGTTGCTGCTTCTGAGGGGCTCAATGTGTTTAATAAGAGGTGTTTTGGTGGTAACATGCCTTTGAAAATTGATATTCAGAAGGCATTTAATACTGTGGATTGGAATTTTTTGTTAGATATTTTGGAACCTTTTGGTTTTTCACTGCAGTTTAGAGATTGAATTTTATCATTATTTTCCTCATCTATATGTCCATGGGTATTTCTTTTATTCTCGGAGAGTTCATCAAGAGGATCCCCTCTATCCTCTATTATTTTGCTTGGCTAAGGAATTCCTTAGTCGCTTGATTACTTTAAAAGTGAATCAGGGAGATCTCATTCCAATGGCTTACAAAAAAAATTTTCTCTTTCCCATCACACTTTTTGTATGCGGATCATGTTCTATTGTTTGCTAAGGCTTCTCTAAGGAATATTTGGGCTATTAATTTGATTTTGCAAACTTATGGTCAGCTTTCGGGTAAGCTTGTCAATTGGGCAAAATTAGAAATTTATTTTGGCACATCTATTTCTGATAGAAGGGTTTTGAAATGTAGCAAATTTCGGGCATGAGGAGAGGCTCTTTCCCCTTTAATTATTTAGGGGTCCCTTTGTTTATGGGTGCTCCTAAAAAGAAATGGCACAAGCCTATTATAGATAAAATTCATAGAAAATTTGCAAAATGGAAGGGGTCGACTTTGTCTATGGCAGGAAGACTTACTCTCATTCAATCAGTCATTACCAATTCTTTATTGCACTTTTTTGTTGTTTACAAATGGCCACAATATTTAATCAAACATTTGGAACGTTGTATGCGAAACTTCCTTTGGACGGGTTCTATTTTGGATAGGAAATTAATTACTGTTCCCTGGTGCATTTCTTGTCTTCCTATGAAAGAGGGAGGCATTGGTATTAAGCAGCTAGCTGTTTTAAATGATGTAATCCTCAGTAAAATGGCCTGAAATTTGCTTGTTTTTCGCTCTTATGCTTTTGAAAACCTTAGCCGGCGTTTCTTTCATGATTCGGATATTCCAAGAGATTCTTTCATGCAGTCTTCTATTTAGAGCTCTCTTAAGAGAATTTATACTTCTCTTCAGTCTGAAATCACTTGGTAAGCTAAATTTTTGGACTGATGAAAGGATTTCCCCATCTGTCGCTACTCAGCTTGGGATTTCAGTTAAGGATCAAAAGTCTTGAATTGATTTGGTGTCCTCTTTTCTTATTCATGACACTTGGAATATTTCTCATATTACTAATGATACTGTTAAATGTAACATTTTGGCTGTTTCTCCATGGAAAGATGAACAGAATTTTTGGACTGATGAACAGAATATGTCTTCTCATTTGCATGACTCTTCCTCAAGAGCTTAATAACACTTCTATTGTTTTGTTATCAAATTATTTTATTTTTTGTTCAATTCTATACATTTAACCTTTAAATATAGAAGTTAAAAGTTTACATTTTAAGACACAAACCAAATTTAATTTTACCAATTTAAATTAAGGTTATAAAAGATAAATATCCTTTTACATGCAAAAATATTTTCTCTATTTTTACTTTTGTATATAGTATAAATTATTTGGACTTGCATAATATATATATTTTTATCAAAAAATTATTTTAGATATATTATAAATTTATATATAATACAAAAATATGAATATATTTTTTGTTCAAAAAAATTAGCTCTCTTTCAAGCTTCATTAGTTGATCATCCATATAATAATTATAATAAATTATAATTATTAGTTATAATCTATACATAAGATATATATTACATTAGAAGTAAAACTTTCATAAAAAAAATTTATATATATGGACCTTATATTCATTTAATTATTTATTTATTTTATTTAAATTTGATGATAAATATAGTAAAAATTATTTTACTTTTTAAAATCTATTTATAGTTTAAAGTACAAACTAAAATTATATTGGTTAATTTCAATTTTTTTAAAAAAAATTAAGATTATTTTTGTCAATATATAAAAATGCATATTTTTTTTCAAAAATAATTTACCCCCTATTCATATTTGTATAAATAGTATAAATATATTCACGAAAAAAACATAGTATAAAATAATTTTTTTTACAAAATATGTTTAAATTAAAATAATTTTTTTACAAAATTTGTTTAAATTATTTCAATATGTGTTGTAAATAGTGTATATCTATTAAAAATAAAATATAAATCAATTTTATATAATATGTAGTACATCATAAATAAAAACTTTTATAAATTATTTATAAATTAACCGTATAATTGTTTAACTATTTATGTATTTTAATTAAATTTGAAGAGAATATAGTAAAAAATTATTTTTTTTAACCAAATTTTATTTTATTGTTGAAATCTTTGTATCTCACTCTAAAAATTGAAGTTAAAAGTTTAGATTTTAAAAAATAAACTAAAATTATCTTTACTAATTAAAATTAAAATTATTTCGTTAATATATAAAATGATAGAGGATTTCACTCCTCAAGCATAGGACCTAATATGTTCAAATCTTTTCAAATTATTCAAATATTTTTTGTTGTAATCTTCCACTAGTTTAGGCTTGCTGTTGTAATATTTTGTATATATATGTGCTCATTTCTTTAATGACATATAATAGAACTGTATTCAATTCAATACACTTCAATAGCATTCTTCTTCAAACTCAGTTAATGTATCAAAGCATTAAAAGCTCTCCATTTTTTTCTCCTTCTCTTTTATCTCCTTCTCCATGGCTGCAAATCATACCAACACCACCATCCGCAATACCAATGACTCCAACAATACTCTCATCACCATCAATGTAGCTACCCAAACTCCTCTCACATCCACCAACTACCTATCCTAGAAATTACAGTCCCAAACACTCTTTATTGGCTACGATCTTTTTGGCTATGTTGATGGAATAAAACCATGCCCAGCTGTAACCTTAACCACCAACAACACCACATCTTCGAATCCAACCTATGCACTTTGGGTTCGTTAAGATCAATTAATCTTAAATGATATTATTGGCTCCATCTCTCCAATAATCATTCCATTTGTTGCTAGAGCAGAAACTTCAAAACATGCTTGGACCATACTTGCTAATACATATGCCAAACCTTTAAGAGGACGTATTAAGCAAGTCAAAAATCAAATCAAACAAATGTCAAAAGGCGTTGAATCCATCACCGAATTTCTACAGAATATCAAGGCACGGGCTGATGAACTTGCTCTTTTGGGTGCCCCATTTAATGAAGATGATCTTATCGACAAAATACTAGATGCCATTGGGGATGATTACAAAGAATTAGTTAGAACTATACAAGCCGGAGACACTCCTATCAGCTTTAAAGAACTCCATGAGAAACTTCTCAGTTTTGAAGCATCAATCAATGTCACTAAACCAGAGACAATATTTCCCATCACAGCCCATGTAACAACAAAAACAAACTCAAATTGGCACAATTCAAATCAAAATGCTTTAGCTCCCAATTGGAACTCCGGTATGCAGCAGACCAACCACTCAAATTAGCACCCGCAACATCCATATTTGGGTTATTGCCAACTGTGTAGGATCCAAGGACATACAACCAAGATGTGTCCATCCTACAAAATTCAACTTGCTACATTTCATTATAATGCATGTTTTTCAAATAAAAGTCACAAGTTGTCTTTCTCAAAATCTACAGTAACATCATCACACCCTCTTCAAGTCATTTATTCAGATGTCTAGACGTCACCCGTTGTTTCCATTGACGGGTTCAAATATTATGTAATATTTGTCGATCATTACACAAGATATGTCTGGTTCTACCCATTGAAACAAAAGTCAGACATGAAAGATGTATTTATGAGGTTAAAAAAAGTTATAGAAAAACACTTTGACAACACCATTAAAACCTTGTATTCTGATAATGGGGGTGAATACATAGCCCTAAAATCCTTGTTGTCCATGAATGGTATTGCTCATTTAACCACTCCACCACACACTCCTGAACACAATGGTATGTCTGAACGTCGACACTTGTATATTGTTAAAACAGGTCTTACACTCTTAACACATGCCTCAATTCCAATTTTATACTGGTCTTATGCTTTTTCAGTTGTTGTATATTTAATAAATCAGATGCCTACACTAACTTTACAAAATCAATCACCCTTTGAAAAAATCTTTTCCGCCAAACTTAAGGTATTCGGTTATTTGTGCTATCCCTGGTTACGGCCATATACAACTCATAAATTGGAATCAAATTCAAAACCGTGTTTTTATTAGGTACTCGATAACTCAGAGTGCATTTTTATGTCTTGATCCACACACCTCTAGAGTTTACGTGTCCGTACATGTTCAGTTTATAGAGTCTATCTTCCTATTCGTCCATCTTAAGCCACAAGAGTTAAGACCACACTCAAACACTATTGCTACCTGGTTTCCAACTCCACTACAACTACCAAATACCTCAATGCCACTCAGTACGCCATCTACAATAGAAGAATCTCAACAGCGCCCTACCACCAACTCAAACACGTCCATTGAACCACAAATACAAATCGCCCAACCTCTACCCTCTCATACAATGATCACGAGACCATGAAATAACATTCACAAACTAATAAAAAAGATGAATCTCCATGCTCACCTAACAACACCAGAAGAAATAGAACCCACCACAGTAACCCAAGCCCTCAAAGACTCTAAATAGCGTCAAGCTATGTCTGAAGAGTTCACTACTTTAGTTAAAAATAGAACCTGGGAGCTTGTTCCACCATCTCCAAATTTTAATGTTGTTGGGTGTAAGTGGATTTTTCTAATAAAAAGAAAGTCTAATGGCTCTATTGACAGGTACAAGGCCTGTTTGGTAGCTAAAGGATTTCATCAGTGACCTGGAGTCAACTTCCATAATACATTCAGCCTAGTAGTCAAACCAACTACAATTCGTATTGTGCTCAACATTGTTGTTAGTCATGGATGGCGATTAAGGCTACTCGATATTAACAATGCATTTCTCCAAGGTAGCCTACATGAGGATGTGTATATGGCTCAACCCCATGGTTTCATTGATGGTGATAAACCCACTTATGTGTGCAAGCTCATAAAAGCTATTTATGGGCTCAAGCAAGCTCCACGTGCCTGGTATAATGCACTTCGAACTTTTCTTCTTCAAGCCAGGTTCCAAAATTCTCTTGCTAATACATCTCTCTTTGTTTATAATAATGGCACCCATATCATCTACCTAATTGCTTATGTTGATCATTTAATTATAATAGGAGATACGCCTCACAAGGTTGATAAGTTTATTTCAGTTCTTGCTAAATAATTCTCACTCAAAGATCTTAGGCAATTGTCATACTTTCTAGGCGTTGAAGTAGTTCCAAATGATATGGGCTTAATTTTGTCACAATAAAGATATATACTGGAGTTACCTCATCGCGCAAAGATGTAGGAGGCAAAATCAGTGCTCACTCCTCTACCCACCAATGCCTAACTGACACTAAAATCTAGGAATCCCTTATCTGATGCTACGAAATATCAAGCACTAGTTGACAATTTGCAATATCTATTAATAACCAGACCTGACATTGCATATGTAGTGAATAGACTATCACAATTTATGCATCGGCCAACAACTTATCATTAGACATGTGTGAAAAGGTTACTTTGTTATTTACTTGGCACTTTTGATGACAGAATCCAACTTCATCGCCACTCTTTCACTAGTCTTCATGCCTTCACCGATGTCAATTGGGCAGGTAATAAAGATGACTTCTCTTCAACATGTGCTTACTTAATTTATCTTGGGAAAAATATGATTTCATGGAGCTCCAAGAAGCAAAGGACAGTGGCAAGATCATCTACTGAAGCTGAATACCGGGCAGTTGCAAACATTGCAGTTTATCGAGAGACCTATATATTAAGATGCCTAATTACCTTGTTATTTACTCTGACAATGTTGGAGCCACAAAATCATGCGCCAATCCAGTATTTCATTCATGGATGCAGCATGTAGCACTCAATTTTCACTTCATAAGGCAGCAAGTTGCAAATTAGATCCCTTCGCGTTGCTCATATGTCATATGCTGACCAGCTTGCAGATGCTCTAACTAAGGCACTCCCACGGACAAGATTTCTGCAGTTGAAGACCAAGATTGGACTGCTCTCTAGACGTCCATCTTGAGGGGGCATGATAGAGGATTTCACTCCTCAAGCATAGGACCTAATCTGTTCAAATATTTTCAAATTATTCAAATATTTTCAAATTATTCAAATATTTTATGTTGTAATCTTCCACTAGTTTAGGCTTGTTGTTGTAATAGTTTGTATATATATGTGCTCATTTCTTTAATGACATATAATAGAACTGTATTCAATCCAATACACTTCAACAGCATTCTTCTTCAAACTTTGTTTTAAAAGATACATGTACTTTTTATGGTAAAATATTTTCCTTCTATTCACACTTTTACATATAATATAGAACTAAAAAAATTCATAAATATGCATACTCACTTTTTAAAACAGTAAAAACCATTCAAATTACCAAAAAAATCATTAAATAAAATTACAACTATATCATTAAAATCACTAAATCATTAAAATTATTGTATGAAGAGGCAGTCATCTGTGCAGTTTTTATTGATTTTACTGTCGGTCAATTGCACAAGAAAAAGCTCTCACTGACAAAATAGTAATATTTCCTTTTTTTTAATTAGAAAAAGGGACTACAAAACTACAAATCCAGAAGTAAAAACGCCCCATATTTTAATTAAATATTTCATATATGTACAATCGATAAAAATTAAAGATTTTTATTTATAAAATCATAAACTATTTTTTCTTTTTAAGACGTTCGCTTTCCTTTCAAATAAAATTTAAAATTAAATAAAATTCAAAAATATAATAAATAAATTAACAATATATTACATATAGAAACACAAATCAGTTTGCTATATTGTAAATTATTAAAATATATAAATTATTTTACCTCAGCTTGAGCTATGTATCTGCTACCTAAAATGGAACCAAATCAAAGGGTTTCTTTCTTTTTTTTTTTTTTTTGAAAGACAAATCAAAGGGTTTTTAAGTCATGAAACATGAATCCTAAACCTACACCTATTCTTGAACATGAACTGTGCACTTTCATATCCATGGTGTTCCCTTGTGACCGAAACTAAGTTTTTTTTTTTTTTTTAACAACACCGAAATAAAAGTTGTGCGAGCTCAGTTGCGGTTAATGATATATCAAGAAAGTGAACTGAATTTGAGGTCTAGAAATTTCATATAACCACATGACTGACCCTCAAAATAATAATAATAATTAGCCTACCTAATCAAAGGGAATAAAAATATAAACAACAAAAAGAGATTAATGTGAATCTCTAATATATATATATTAGAGATTCACATTAATCTCTTTTGGTTGTTCCCTTTGATTAGCCTATATATAGAATAATGTCCTAAAGATTGTTTCAAGATTATTTGGTTATAATTCTCTATATATATATATATATATATATATAGAGAGAGAGAGAGAGAATTATAACCAAATAATCTTGAAACAATCTTTAGGACATTATATATATATATATAAATAAGTGGGGATCCACTTACATATGTAAAATTAATGTATTTTACATAAAATCTCAAACATTGATTATATTACATCAAATGGTTAAAATTTATAATTACTTTTAGTAAATGTTACCTTAGTAAATTTAGGGATAATGAATCCACAAGTCCTATAAATTGTCAAAAATTGCAATCGAATCCTAAAAAAATTTTATTTTTTAATTTAGTCCTAAAAGTATTTAAAGTGTTTCAAGTTAGTGCACTTCCGTTATCTCAAACGGAATGGAATGATGTGGCAATTAGACCCAATCCAATGAACTGACGTGTGCAACCAACTCATCAATAATACTAAACCTACAAGTCCTATAAGTTATCCAAAATTTTAATTAAGTCCTAAATTGTTTCTCTCCTAATTAACATGAAACAAAACCGTTGCACAATATCTTTGAGTGCTTTTTTCTTTTCACTTTTATTGTTTTTATTATTGCACAATCTTCAAAAAAATTATCTTTGTTTCAAATATCACGGATCATCATCAACATACATTGAAAAATCTTCCAAAAAATTACAGAATCTCTATTTCAGAAATTTCATTGCTCAATATCCAAGAACTGCAAAGAGGATTTCGTATTTAAAAAATTATAAGAACAATGAAAGTGAAAAGAAAGAATCACTCAAGGATATTATGCAATGGTTTTGTTTCATGTTAATTAGGAGAGAAACAATCTAGGACTTGATTAAAATTTTGGATAACTTATAGGACTTGTGGGTTCAGTATCATTGATGAGTTGGCTACACACATCAGTTCATTGGGTGGGGTCTAATTGTCACGTCAGTCCATTCCGCTTGAGATAACAGAGATGGACTAACGTGAAACATTTTAAATGCTTTTAGGACTCAATTAAAAAAAAAATTTGGACTTGATTGTAATTTTTGACAACTTACAGGACTTTTGGATTCATTATCCCTTAAATTTTATATTTATGCAATATTTATCCCTTAAATTTATCCCTTAAATTTTATATTTATCCTATTCCTAAAATATATAATTCCAACAATATTATTTCTTCAATTAATAATTTATTTCCTAATTAAATCACTTTCCATGAACAAGACAAAATAAGGCTGCTCACTAAAGTTTAATTTTTTTTGTTTAATTAAATTTAATTAGAGAAACTATTTAGTGTCATTTTGTTACATGCATATATATATATATATTCTATATATATTGAGTAAAAGATTGGAGTCCAGAAATCAGATTTCTGTAGTTCAAATGTTATTAAAAAGAAATAAAAAGAAAAGAAAGTTATACAACGAAGAACAAAGGAGAAAGCCCTAAGAGAACCAAAGGTGCTCTCTACAACAAACAAAACAACCCCCCCCCCTGCAATTCCAATAAAATATCCTCATAGATTGAGTCTATGTGATTTCTTGGATGCTCTTTTAGGAAGAGTAATGTGCTAAGGGCTGTGCATTTTCTTTAATTCTTTATGTTTAAAAGTTGTAACAGTAGTCCAATTACCATCATGGAGCTCCCCTTGGTCTGCCCAGGACATAGAATTTCCAGCATCATTAGTAATTTTAATACCACAACATTTATCATGACCCATCATAGAGTGTTGTTCCTTGGTCCCATTCATTTTATATTATTCATGTTCTTCTTGAATAATGGTAACAGTAGATTCATGCCTGATTTTTACAACTGTACCAGTTACATAATCGGCATCTCTGTTAGTAGCTGCATCTTCGATCATCAGGAGATCGTCCGCAGTATCTCGACAGAGAAGCTCCAATGGCACATTAACATGATGACCATACTACATGGTCATATCGACTCTATGCACAAAAACGTGATCGTGAGAAACATTTCCATCATACATAACAGCGTGGATAGCTGCCTCCTCGATCCTTGGGAGGTCTTGATGCAAATCGTCCGCTAAATGAGCATTATGTGGAGCCATAATATATAGCAGTGTTGTGAACCTGGTCTGCAACTTCAGTATCATTATGAACCCATGGAATAACATCAAAAACCATTGTAGAAAACTGAGGAATTTTTGCCTTTTTGGAATCTGTTGGAGGAGCAGTATCATTCAAAGATCGCAAGTGATTAAAAGAATTTTTTATTGGGATAGCAGGCTTTGATTTTTTCTGCCAGATTTTTTTTAGTTCATCAATAGATGAATGAAGCTTATCTTTAGCTCTCTTTCTACAATCATGAGGTGTGTGTCTTATGTTAGAGCAAATATTACAAAAAAGTGGCAAATTCTCACACACCACATCGATGAAGAAACTCTTGCCAACTTTTTCCACAAGCAAATTTTCTGGTAAAGTTTTAGTGAAATCCACATCCACTAAGACCAGAGCATAATGCCCAAATTCACCATTGATAGTGGCATTATGTAATTTTAAAGGAGTACCTATTCCTTTTGCAATTGATGCTAGAATTTTGAGATGTCAGTATTCCCAAGGAAGACTATATAATCTGACTTAAAGTTGTGCGTTGGTTGATTTTTTATCAGTTGGATCAAAATTAGGCTGCCAGTATTGAAGCCGACTAAGAGAAATCAATTTCCATGAACTAGATAAATCGAAATTGATGTTAGTTTTTTCTTTAAACCATCTAGCTTCCATGGTGAATCTGTCACGACCCAAACCTAGGAGTCATGATCGATGCTAGGGAACGGGAATTCACATGAATCTGAAACCCGTAGCAAGTTTAAAATATACAATTCATACAAACATAACCACAAATATACCTCATAATTAAAAATTTTATAATATAAAGACATCTCCATAATTAATATATCAATAAAATATTTATACAACTAATCAAGTATACAATCTCAGTCAATAACATCAACACAAACTACCATAAGTACGTACTACTACTGCAGCGTCTATAAATACAAGAAAGATCATATTAAAAATTTACATAAGTCAGTCGAGGAGGAAAGAGTCCGGCAAATAGTACTACTAGAAGAGGTCTGATGAGAAGGATCCTGCAAAATAATTGAGGGGGGGTCAGACCTCATTGAGTGAATTATTATTATATATATACATGCAACCTAAGCATACAAGCAACCAAACATCAATATAATAATTATATTTATATAATTTATACACGCATTTCAGGCAAATGCTCAGAAGTAGTTTTTATATCAATGCAAATGATAAAACAAATGGAGGATTAGAGCAAAACCCTAAAATTTCGCAACCTCAAATATTATGCCTCACTAGCCAACAGGCTATCTTGTATCAAAAAATATTTCTCTTATCCAATTTGACAGTTCACCGGCCCCGAGATCCCTAGTCAATTGAGCTACAGTAGTCTCACTGTCGGCATGACTGGCTCCGAGATCCCAGGTCAATCGAGCTTCAGCAGTCATACCATTCTCACTCCACAAATCTCAATAATAATTTCCATATCACAAATCATATAATCTTACATTAATAAAACTTTTTAGCCTAGCATCTAGCGTATTGTTGTGCAACAATCCTAATGTAGTCCACTAGGTAGCACGTTCTACGGCTATCCTCCAAAATATTTATATTATAAATAAAATAATGAATATTCATATTAAAATATGACTGCATCCATTATCACAGCTTATATACACATTTATATATATAAAAACATATTTATATTCGATAACAATAATAAATAACATTTAATACAATAAAGCATAATAATTAATAAAATTCATATTTATTCGAAATATGGATGCCAATGACATATTCTACATGCAATGCATACATATAATAATAACTCACTAGTGGAATGCGCTCCTTTGTTATGATTTGATTGGCCCTGTCTTGGAGGCCTAGCTTTTGGTGCGACTGTAGGAAAAATAATAAAATAATTAGGATTAAAATCCTAACCTTATACATCCATGATTTCTAAAAAAACTCGATCTAAGACACGACTCTAATAAGACTCAAAACTTAACATAGACCCGATGTCACATTTTACGAGAAATCTACCAAAAATTCGGCAGAGTCTCATTTGTAAGATGAACATCTCTTTACTAAAAGTAGAGTCATTCATGCACGCAAACACACTTCTAAAATATTTACAACTCACTTTCTTGGGTTGGGCTCCCGAACTACAATTCACGCCCAACCGAGAGCCAACATCACAAAATATACAAAATATATAATAAATAAATAATTTTCTCAAATTATTAATGTATCATAAAAATTCAGTTAACTATCACAATTTAATTTATTTATATAATAAAAATATAAAAGCAATTTATTTCCAAATCAATAATAAAATTTCTTGCTTAAAAATAATATTTATTAATAAAATCCATTAATAACATAAAATTCCATTATACAATTAATTTAGCATAAATTTCAAATAATTATTAAAATCACTTATTATATCATAAAAATAATAAAATGCTCATTTAAACTTAAAAATAATAAATAAGTTTATTTTTTATATATTTTTCCAAAATTATTGCTAATTAACAATTAATTGGAAATAACTATAAAAATTATTTTTTTCATACCTTTAATAATAAAAAATAGTCTAAAACTGAATAATTAACAATAATTAACAATAATTTTAATTAAAATCAAATAATTTATTAATTTCCAACAATTTTCCAAAATACATATTTATACATAACCTATAAAATTTCATATCGTAAAATCTATACATAATTTCACAAAACTCCCTTCACAAAGTTTAATCCACATAATTTATAGGATTTAATAAAAATATAAAAATTTTTCGAGCCTGGAATAGTGCCATGAAGAGTACCCGAGGCTAAAAAAAATTGAAATTTTCAGAAAAATAAATAAAAATCATATATATATAACCCATAATCTCTACAACAATTAATCCCAAAGCAACTACATCTAATAAAATAAAATTCAAGCTCAAATAAAGAAATTAACTAAAAATCAACCTAAAAACAATTACCAAAAATCGAATTCGTTCCTGGAGTTACCTGGACGAATTGAGTTGAGAAAATCGAAACCTAGAGGAAGAGCTTCCAATCGAGATGGGCGGCGTCGATTGAGGTGGCCGGAATTGTCTCCTATCAGTCCCTTCAAATCTGGCCAAAAAGAAAAAAAAAATGAGAGAGGAAGAGAGGAGGAGGAAGGATGGTCACCGGAGGAGGAGGAGCAGCTGGGGAAGGCCATCTGATGGCAGTGATATCATCTGGGACTCTTGTTCAAAGGATCCCCCATCACTTAAATATTATCAAATTAATTTTTAAAATTTGGGCAGCCTCTTTATATATATATATATATATAT